>JARHVA010001379.1:2287500-2480000 GCA_037957365.1 Torreya grandis | reverse complement strand
TATTATCAAAGAATGAAAAGGTATTGTATGCCTATGACTTTAAAAAAAATGGATGAAGTGTAGGTGCCCCCTTAAGGGAATGATTGACAAAGGGGTTAGTGATTGGTCCCTAAAAAGTAGGAAATAATGGGACCAAAAAGATTAAATGGGAGGAAGAGATAAAATTTCCCATAGGTGGTTATAATCATTGGCATATGGAGTTGCCCCAGTTGGGTAGACAAATAGGATGATTTACCCAAAGGTGGTTATAATTATTGACATAGATGGGAAAAAAGGTAATTATTTTCCCAAAGGTAGTTATAATCATTGAAAAAGGCTTAGGGTAATAAGAAAATGATTTTCCCAAAAGTAGTTATAATCATGAAAGGGAAAACAATGATTTACTCATAGGAGGTTAAAATCATTGGTAGGATAAAAACATGCCCCAGTTAGGTAGATAGAGATAATAGTTTGCCCAAAATTAGTTATAAGTATTATCATAATGGGAACGTGCCCCAAAATAAAGAGAATGATTTTCCCAAAGGTGGTTATAATCATTAACCTCCAGATAGATTGAAACATAATGATTTGCCCATAGCTGGTTATAATCATTAGCTTAGCAGGTAGGATGAGGTACAATAATTTTCCCAAAGGAAGTTAAAATCATTAGTAGCCTTATGATGGACAATATGATGTAAAATTGGTACAGAGGAGAAAGATGAATTTGGATAACTTCTTAGTATGGAAATGCTCATCTAAACTAGCAAGGATTAAAATTCTTTTATTATTTAATTACTTTGTATGTGGGACATGATTTGGGTAGATCAAGAGTTTTTTAGGTGCCAAGGAGTACCATGACCTCATTGCTTGTAAGACTTTATGAACTGATTTTTGATGTAGCATGTGATGGCATGCATCATGATAACGTAGCTAAAATATGCATAAGGACTAACATGCTATCTAATAAATGATGGAAAATAATGCACCAATGATAAAAATCATGATTATAATGTTGACGTATAAATATAGATGGATTTATGAATAATACATAATGAATCACCCAATGAATGCACATAGAATGAATTAAGGCACAACAAGAAAGCAAACAAATAGACAAATGAGCAAGCAAACAAAAATACCAAGAAAAAGAAAGAAAAAAGAAAACAAAGAGAATAAAATTGAATAAAAATAAATAATATTTAATCACAATGTTAGCATAATTAGAGAACAAAAAAGATGATTAACATTGTCCCTAGGCTATAGGATAATGAAACAAACAAACAAAATGGTGGGGGGGGAATAGAAGAAAAAGAAGGGGTGGTTGAGCTGAATCTAGATGTACTAGGGAAGTGGATGTTGCCTAAATAGTTTCATGGATGCAAGATCTAACAAAAAATTTAGTCCAAATGTAATTCTCCTAGGATATGGGATATAATAAAATCATGATCAATAAAACATGATTATGTTGTAGAGGAAAAAGGGAATAGACTCATAAAATGGTGAGAGCATGAGACGTGTAGGCTAGTAAGGATGAGGAAACTAAATGAAAAGTGGTGTCTTGTGATAGATAAGGATCTTAAAATCCTTAAGGTATAGAAGTGGTTGATGATTATGATTTTTTAGATCTATTTCAAATGTTGTTAAAGTGTTTAAAGTATATGAAATCGATTAAGAATGATGAGATACTAAATGGTCTAACTCACAAAATGGCAAGAGCATTCAAAATAAAATTTCTTAAAAAATTGTGGGAACATGGTAAAGGGTGATTGAGCTGACTTTAACATGAATCAAGAGATACCTATATAGTCCAAAGATTATACCTCAAGTCACTATAGTTCTACCTTACAGTAGAGGAATCTGACTAGGGAGCAACAAATTCATAAACTAGGCAAAATAGGCAAATATGGCATAGGCATGGAAAAGTGGTAATTTAAGGCATAATAAATAGGTATTGTTATTAATTTTCACATAAGAGGTTATAATTAGGAAGTAATATAATATGTTAATCACACTAATTTACCCATAGACAGTTATAATTAGTAGCACAGTGATAGTACTTTGATTTACCTAAAGGCAGTTATAACCAGTAGTACATGAAGGGAATAAAATAAGGAATGAAGGATGAAAATAAAAAAACACTATAATATTGTTATGAAATATGGATTTTGTCTATAATACTTAATCAACTACTAAAATTTAATTAAAATATTCTTTTTAAAAGTGACTAGAGAACTAATTGAACAAAACCAAGGTCAAAAGGGTTGGGTAGGGAGGGGTAAAACAACTTGGTTGATAGGAAAGGGATGGTAGAATGGTATATGATATAATGGTATGGTAAAAATAAGAATTTTGACATGGTATAATATAAATGGGCCTTATAGACAATACACAAGGTCTTTCAAGTAAAGTAATGCTTTAGGTGTATTATGTTCATCAGCTCATCAAGTTCATCTCCGTTTGGTGTAGTAAGCCTGTATGCACCAATGCCATAGTTTGCAACAATGATAAATGGGCATATACAATTAGGTTTGAAATTTACCTTGTGTTTCTTCTTAGTTTTGGTATTCTTTTGGTTTTTGTTTGAGTATAAGGTCACCAAGCTCAAATTCTCTATGTATGACTTGCTAGTTATAATGGCCATAGAGTCTATTTTGGTATGCTTATAGGTTATTAACTACAACTATGAATTTCTCATCAAGTAACTCCAAATATTGTAGGTAGGATACATGATAATCTTCATCATCTAGGACATGATTCAAAGAGATGTGCAAAGAAGGTAACTTGACCTCAATGGGAAGAATGGCCTCAATGCCATAAACTAGGGAATATAGAGTAGTTCCTATTGGGGTATGGTAATTAGTGTGGTATACCCAGAGGGCATATAATATTTCAAAGTTTCAATTATGGATAAAATCATCAAAAATATTTTAAAGGATGTTTAAAATGGTTTTGTTGGATGCTTTTGCTTAGTAGTTACCTTATGGGTAATATGTGGTTGAACAATGTTGAGTAATCTTGTACTCATCACAAAGAAATTTGACATCCTTGTTCTTGAATCGTATACCATTATTAGATATAATGTTAGATGGGATACTATAGTGGTAGATGAGATGGTTAAATATGAATTTGGAAATTTGATCTTTAGTCGTGTAAGTGAGGGGTATAGTTTCAACCCACTTAGTGAAATATTTAGCAGTGGTAAGGATGTGTTTATGGAAATCAAATGAGTTTGAGTTTATCTTCCAAATGAGATCAAGGCTGCATGTTTCACATTATCATGGAGTAAGCATTGGTTTTAGTGTTTTATCTAGGGCATGAATCAGATTGGAATGCCTTTGACATTTATTATAGTTTTTAATGTATGTAGTTGTATTGGCATCCATAGTTGGCCAATAGTACCTGGTATGTAGGAAATTTTTATCTAGGATATCCCTACTTGTGTGGGCTCCACATAATCCTTCATTAACTTTTCATAACACTAATTTTGATTTTGCCAAAGTTAAATAGTGAAGTAGATTTCCATCAAAGCTGTGGTGATAAAGGATTGGTCCAAGTAAGGTATAATGTGAGGCATGGTGGGTAAAGGCCTTCACTTATTTGCATGATGGGTTGAGTGGCATAATGTGGTCATGAAAAAATGCACAAAGGTCTAAATGCCATATAGAACTAGGAACAATAATATCACATATCATTACGATAGTTGAAGGTTTATAAAATAGCACTAGAAGATGTTCAATAATGAATTGATATTCTTTTGCCTTGTTTGGATGATAGATCAAATAGCCAATGGTATCCATGGCATCTATTGTTATGTTATTAGACATTATAATGTGTTCAAACTATATATTAAAAATCCATTATTTGAGAGTGTCGACCATGGCCTTATATGGTACCAATTTGTCATCCTTGGTCTAAAAATGGTCTGTAACTTGATTGATGATTAACTAAGAATCACCATAAATCTTGAGATGTTTAATATTCCATTGTACTTCTTTGTAAATCCCTGTAATGAGTGCTCTATATTTTTCTATGTTGTTGGTATAATAAAAGTTGATATAAAATGATTTAGGGATAATATCCCCTTGTGGTGTAATTAACAAAAGGCCTGACCTTGATCTATGTGTTGTGAAAGATCCATCAAAATATATATTTCAATGATGCTCCTCAAGAGGTGTTTATATTATGGCCATAATGGACTCATTTGGGAATTTAAATGTAAGAGGTTCTATATCTATAAGGGGAGCTTTAACAAGCTAATTTTCAAGTACTTATCCCTTGATGGTCTTATAGTTGATGTATTCGATCTTGAACTCATTCAAAAACATGATCCATTTGGCCATGTAGCATTGTAAAGATGTTTTGGATAGTAGATACTTGAGCATATATAATTTTTAAGTGACCATGGTCTTGTTGTTTAACATGTAATTTTGTAGTTTCTAACCTATGAAGACCATAGCTAAATAATATTTTTTAATGGGTGTATAATTGTGTTTATACATGACCAGTGTATAACTTAGATAGTATATGGCATGGTATTTTACATTATCATCATACTAAGATAGAAGTATCCTAGGGATTTACCTGTGGTTGATAGATACAATAAAAATTTCTTTCATGGCATTGGTGGCAACAAAATATGTGGATTGGAAATATAGTCCTTTAAATGGTGAATTTTTTTTGGCATTCATCATCCCAATGAAATGTGACACCTTTATTAAATAAGTGTGTAAAATGATGGAATTTATTAGCATCTGATAGACTAAATTCCCAAAAAATTGTGAAGCTAATTTAAATTGGAAGGTGATGGTATCTCTATAATGGCTTGTACTTTGGATGGATTGACTTCAATGCCTCGATGAGACATAATGAATCCAAACAATTTTCTTGAAGTAACTCCAAAAACACACTTATTAGGATTGAGTTTGACTTTGTATTCATGTAGTCTCTTAAATATTCTCCTTAGTGCTACTAGATGATCAACCCTGGTCTTTAATTTACCTAGTATGTCATCAATGTAGTATTTAATAATGTCATGCATCATATAATGAAATATTCTGGTTATGGCTCTTTGATATGTGGCCCCAATGTTTTTGAGACCCAATGGCATAAATTGATAATAAAACATTCTCCATGGAGTGATAAATGTTGTTTTATATTTGTCTTCTAGCATAATTTGGATCTGGTTATATCCTAAGAATTTGTTCATCAGTGAAAGCATTTCATACCCAGCTATAAGTCTGCAATCATGTCAATGTTTGGTAGAGGAAAGCCATAATTAAGGAAGGCCTTGTTTATATCTCTAAAATCAATTTAGATTCTAATTCATTCTAACTTCTTATTGAGTGGCACAATATTTGAGATTTGATTTGAATAGTCAATTGATCGAATACATCTCACTTCTAAGAGTTTTTCCAACTCTTTATTTATTAATACTATAATATGAGGATGCATCTTGTGAAATTTTTATTTCACAGGCTTGGCATTAGGATGTATAACAAGGTGGTGTACAACTAAGGTGGGGTCCAAACATGGCATGTTAGAATATTCCCAAGAAAATATGTTAAAAAATTCCCTCAAAAGGGATATAAAGATGTCATGTTCTTCTTCAATGAAGGACATGCCTAATTTGATCCATTTTGAGTCATTTGGAGTCCCGATGTTGACTTATATAATGTCCTCCATAATAAGATTCAAACCATCCTATAAAATAGTTGGAAAATATTTAAATTAACCTATAATGGTAGAGTCCTCTATTTGGATTGGATCTTCAATTTATTTTAGGCAAGATGAATTAAAATATCCTAATGGTAAGTATGGCCATGTGACAAATACTGTAGGAAAATCTTGAATGATTTGATCAAAGGCATGTTGCTCCTCTAAACTAAACTCAGACCCATAATAAATTTCATCATTGGTGGTCTCCTAAGTTATGTTTGAGGAAGGTTAAACATGGCCTAAATTAACCTTGATGGGACATTAATCCACCTTGCATGCCTTTAATAGACCTCATGAGCTTCATTAGACCATAACTAAAGCATTTCATACCCCATCGAGCCCATTACCACCATGGTCAATACTTAAATCTCCCCTAATGGGCCCACATGTGACAATTTATGACTTTTCAACTCCCCTAATTCATAACATCGACTTAAAAACATCACATGACTCCTATTTTCCCTCAATAAAACTTAATAATTATGTATTTTGGTTTGAAGCAAGACAAAATGCAAAGAAATTATAGGTTTTAGAGGTTTCCCAAATGGCATAGATTTGCACTATATAAATTGACTCATGTGGAGTAAGGGATTTGTAGAGTGAGGTCAGTAATTGAAAGTGGGGGAAAAATTAGATTGTTTTAGTATAAAATAAGCTCAAAACTAACCTACCTTTCCCTCAAACTCATTAGTAGGCTTGAAGATCTCCTTAGGTTTGTGCTCAAACCATACAAAGGAGAGAGAATAGAGGCCCAATATATTAGCCAGGGGAAGTAAAATTAGTAAGATTTCATCCATGAGAATTTGTTTTTGGATTGGTCCCCTAAGCTATATGAACATTCCCTAAGAACTTAAGGGATATATATGTCACCCATGTCTACATAGGCCAAATAAAACATGATAATTTTGATGGATTCTTAGATTTTTTGGTCAAACCAATGAGTGATCCTATTTAATCAAGATTAAAGGAGTATCTCATGTAAATTTCAATGTTTAGATCACATGTGTGAGCTCATGGATCCATAAAACCTCCAAATTGGCATAGTATGTACTCTGTAGGTAGATCATGGTAGTGAACAATGTGTTGAATGCTTCCAATAAAAGGAGTTGGTAATGTTAAAGGATTGGTTAAGTGCTTCAAGATTACCCATATCTTATTTCTCAATTTTAGTGTTCATAATAGACTCTTATCATATCAAATGATCCTGAAATAAAGGGTCTTATACATATCTAAGGTTTACTATCTAGTAGTAATGTATGTTGTTCATTGGTACTTTTAGATCCTTCAAATATAGTTAAAAGTGTGAAATAAAGTGTTGAGGTGATAATAGGTCATCACCATATCCTTGTGAACAATTATCTTGAACTCCAAGGTAGCCTCATAGGCCTAAAATACACCCTCATTACCTCAAAAACTCAATTAGTTAGATTTGAAAATGTTAAGGTTTCTTAGCTAAAATTAATGTTTCTTAGAGATTCTTAGGTTTCACTTTTGGACTGTTTGTGCCCCTTTTCTACCTCCAAAGTGATATATTTACATAGGTATATGTATTATAGTCTTAAAGGTTCATTTTAATTATCTTGTAATGTTTCCTTGCTTCACTTCATGCCATTTCCATACCTCTACTGCTTCATATTTTTTCCATTTCCATTTACACTATGTTTTGACTTTGTTGTTGATGTTCCAACTCCATATCACTCCACAACCATCATCATCCAACCATTTACCCTTCCTTCCCAATATAAGACATGTGAAATTAATATAAATACCCATAGGAATCCTCAAGAATAATTATATCATGGAGGGTTAGAACTATATGGGTCATACACTCATCTAAGGAAGCAAATAACCACCTACAACTAGCCATTTGGGCCTATTGTAGTAGAGTCTACAAGAACACTATGTGAACCACTAATGAGCATGATAAATGGTATGGTTAATAGAAAATATACCTTAGATAGATAGAGGATAATGTGAGAGAAGTCACGATGTGTTTTAAATGGCTATAAACACCCTACTCTCTTATAAACTCATCTCACAAACATTTATGCACATTTGGCATATGTAAGTGTATACCTACAATAATATTGATGAATATGGAGAACCATATCTTAATTATGGTAAAGTGTAATCAATAATAAAATTAATATTAGGGTTTAAACTAAAGTAGATTAAAAATTTTATGGTCACCACATCTAATAAGGCAAATAACATTAGACCTTAGACTTGAGGACAAACAAGACTTTATAGGCATGAACCCTAAGCCTGAGAAGGGGAATGGTATTCAAGGGAAGAAATATTAGAAATGGATATATGAGGGTGTATATAGCCCCAAAATAAATTATTTACACCTTATCACCATGATAATCTAATAAAACAAAAGGATGAAACCCTACCTAGAACTCTCATGCCTAACCACTCAATCAACAGGCAACCTACAACTAGTCTAAACAAAATGATTGTTTGAGGCCTCTGTAGGCATGGAAAATCCTTCAAAATTAGTATGAATGGTTAATGTAAGTGGTTAAAACCATCCATGTTTCCATTTTTTCAAAAAAATAGTGGGTATACCCACTATTTTATCTCAAACCTTAACCTATATGTGATAGTCAGTTCTAGGGCTATATGAGTAAATCCATGTCTTGAATGGCTTACAGGCATGCTAGAGTCCATAAATGGTTTTTAAGTAGTTAAAGAGGATGGTTAGGGTACCCATAAATCCTAAAAATTAATAAATACCTAGGTTACATTAGATGCATTTGAGAATAAAATAATGTAGATAGACCTCTAGGCCTAGTCTTGAGCCCTATTTCCACTTTGAAGAATCCTTAGGTCCTTATTACAAGGTTTATGGTAGTGAGGGATGTATAATATTGTATCAAAATAGATAATATTTTTTCAAGTGGAAATAAGTGATAAAAATTTCAAAGTGACTTCAAAACCTTGATCGTGCCATTCAACCATATGCATAGTCAACTCAAGAGGAAATTTTGAGTGTTCACACACTTCACCATAGAGATGATCAGGAATAAAACATTTGGGGAAGTTTAAGTCCCATTATGGACTAAATATCCATCAAATAATGGTTGGAATTAGGTGGCTAACATTTATGAATTATATTTAAGAAAATAACCTATCATAATTGGTTAGCAAACAACCTAAGTGAGAGCTTCTAATGCTCTTACTCCACACACCTTATACATGAGACCCCAATATATTCATGGAAGATGAAGAGGTCAATACACTATTGTTTCATGGAAAATGGTCCTATTTTGGATGTTCATTGGTTATGAACCATTGTTAATAAGGTGAATATCTAAAACCCTACCTAAACCCTAGAAATGACCTGATGGTGAATTATTTCTCCAAAACACACACAAATAAGGTTGTTTAACCCTAAAATGAACTTTAAGGCCTTCTCAATTCTTTTGAGCATTATGAAAACTAACTAGTTGGCATGTGCAAGAGTTAGACTATATGAAACATGACTAATGAGGCTAATTTGAGCCTAAAATTAAGGAGATGGGAAGTGATTATATGCATAATGAGGATAAGATGGAAGGATGGATCCTAAAGCCAAGAAATAATCCCTCTAGTAATTTCCATAATGATCTCCATGACTAGTTTTTCAAGCAGATAGGCATAATTGTTGAGGTGAATGGTTGTGTGAATTTAAAGGAAGCCAAATGGCCTAATCAAGCCAATGTTACTGATCTATGAGACTTATTAAGGAACCTTGAAGTTGATAATAAGGCTTAAGTACCTCACAACCCTAGGGTTTAATCCATATTTCAATATTTAGGTTTGCAAATAGACTAGTTTATCACCTCTACTAGGACCATGTCACTAAAATGTGGATAAAAGAGAAATTTTGGAAGCAAAGATACACCAAACCTTCTTGAATGGGATTAAAATGATGTTTAAGGACCTTTTGGTCACTTTGAGTTCCATATAAGTTCATAAAGTTAGTTCTTTTGGTCTACAAACACACACTATTCAAGATGCTTGTTTCCTACCCAAAGAGCATTTTCAAATGCTCAAAACTATATGGATGCTCTTCATGGGGAGACAAACACTTTATTTTAGGTATAGGGGTATATCAAAATTAATCTAGTGTCATTGGTTCAGAGGTTTGGTACCTAACCTCTATGAACCATTTCTAAGACTCCCAAACACTCATAAACCCCTCTTAAACCCTAATAGGGACTCGACTATGAAGATTTGGTGAGAAATGCACCCAAACACTTAGGAAATTATTTACCAACACATTTAGCATGTTACCAACTTATAGGATCCCATCACCATGGTACTTATTGTATAAAGGCTGTATAAACACCTCTAGAAAATGGAAAATTTTAAGGTTTTGAGTAGAAAATGGGTTATAGAGCCTAACCAAGAGTTATAAACTATGGGAAATGCAAGTTAAAAATAATTATACTCCTTAAATACTATAATTATTCATGAATTTTCCTATGAGTATCTCTTGTAGCTCCTCCTAATTAGCTAGTCTATAAGACTAGCCTAAATGGCCTAGTCAAGCAAGGAAAATGTGTTTGTAGGTGAAGGATAATTGAGAAAGATCTAAGTTTTGATTAAAGGAGTTAATAAAATAAGATTTAAATCCTTATAAAATGACTTGAATACCTTTTTGAACTATCTTAGTCATTCAAACAAGGAATGAGTAGAAAGATGAGGAGCTAGTAGAATAAGCCTACTTAGCTTACATATAAAAGGGCCTAGTAGGCATGGAACATAATAATGACATTAATTGGTCACCTTGAGGCATTGGTAACTATAATTCAAGTGAGCATATTCCATATTAAAGGCTGTTGTGACTGAATGGAAATAGTTTCAATGACAAGTTAACATGCACATTAAAGAAGAGCCTGCTCAATGCCTCTTAGAGGCCTAATAACACCCCATGTATGCCTAGTAAATATCATTGAAGAGGTAATGGGATATTTTTATCATGGTCAAGACATTGTTTAAAGTAAAACAAAGGATTTACAACCTCCACACCTCAATATAGTGCCAAAATGGAGTCATTAAAGGACATCAACACATGAGAGGAGTGATTAGGATTGTTGTAAATACAATGTGCCACCTTGGTCTCAATCATAACCTATCATATTATTAGATTATTATATATTCTCTCTCAAAATTTGTATATAATTAGGTATTTATCTCTTGTTTTTTCATCCCTCAGTTGGGCATAACAAAGCTCTACCAAAATTATACCTTGCCTCTTTAAATTAATAGAATAATAGTTGTAGACTTCCCTTTTTGAGTGTTAGTATGTCTTATGAGAGTTTATTTGTAGAATGCATGAGTTTCATTATCTTATATATGTCCTTTCATGAACCTAAATTCATGTTATTAGTTTATGAATTTTTTTTGAAGTATTGATATGTAGGAATGTTCTTGAAGTGTCGATGAGCTGAAAGTGTCTAATACAAACCTAGGTTCTTATCCTTCATGTCATAGGACTTTAACTTGATGTTAACTTAAAATATTCATGTATAGGAATTTTTTAATAGGTATGATTAACTATTGGTTTCATTAGGTTCAATAGTGTGTTTAAAGGACAAACTATGAGATGATCTTCAATCATTGGTGCACCACCACTTTAGTGTAGGTTCTCGTACAAGTTTTCATCTCTTTTCCTTTTTCATCCCAATAGTATTAGGTATTATAGAGAAAGAGAATTCAAGTAACAAATTAGGGGATCTATCTCCACAAACCTAGAGGCTTGACTTAGATTTTAGGTAGCCCATAACCTATAGGTCAATCTAATGTTAGTCCAAGTGTGAGGTGTATGTGAACAATCTACTTAAAAAAGGGTGCAACTTGGGTAGCTAACAGTTATGGCATGCCTAGTGGGACCATCTATCAAGTTCTTTAAGACCTAATTTGAAAACTATGGAGGACATATGGAAGGCTAAATGTAATCAGTGGTAGATTAGAAGGTAGTTTCATGCAAAAAATGTCCACTAGATCATCTTCAAAAGGTAATAAGATTGAATTTTTGAACTATAATTGGATATTATAAGGATAAATAGGTTTCATAGGTTTATCCCTAATCTTACACCTCCCAATTCCCCTAATTTTACCAATCTTGCCCAAACACAGTTTGTTGCAAGTCCTCTAATCCCAATGGCCAAACCTAAAATGCAAGAATTTGTGCCCTTTAATGGTGGAAATCCTTTGAACCTTGACCAATTTGATGATATCCTAGTTTATGCTCTTAAAATTCTTCCCTAATTTATAGGAGATAAATCCACCACCCTTATATAACACATAGTTGATATAGCCAACCTCTGCTCAGTACATAAGATAAGCTAAGAAAATGTAACCATGAGACTCTTGGCAACCTCCTTGAGGGGTAAAGAACTTCAATGGTATAGGGGTCTCACTATTGCCTCTATAAACACATGGGATGAATTTTATGAGTGTTTATGTAAGTATTTATAGGATAGAAGTGACCATGTTTTCCTAGTACAACAATTCACTTAAATAAAGAGAGCACTTCAGGAATCCATGGTAGATTTTAATTACAAATTTCAAAAAACTTGAGATAGGATTCCTATCATCATCAATCCCACCCCTAACTATACCTTCTTATCTAAGGGCCTTGAATTCTAATGTTTCTATGATGATACATTCAATGGGGGTATTACATTACCAAAAGCCTATGAGATCTCCATAAGATAAGAAAATTACCTAATCCAAGTAGGCAAGCTTACTCCCAAGCTCCTCGTGCCCTTATTTATAGAGATTTAACCCCTTACCCCAACATTGCTCCATTACTAACTCTAAAAAATCAATATTAGTCTAATGACAACCAAGTATATAGGTATGGTAAGATAAAGGGGTTACTCAAATCACAAAACAACAAATTGGTAACCTTAGAGAGGCAACAAAATACATCTTATAGACCATATAAATTCCCTTACTAGGATCCATATAAATATTACCCATATAATAGACCCCCTTATCCACCTATCCAACAAGGAAAAGGGTAGATTACATAGGCTAGATCTTACAATAGTTTTAACCCCAATGCTACCATTAGTTTAAAGGCATTGGTGCCAACTCAGAATAACTATGCACAAAAAGGATAATGGTCTAATCCATGGGGGAAATTAGGAGAGATGAAAATGGATCCAAGTGGGGAAGTATGTTAGACTTATTATATGCAGTAGGGTCCTTCTTATCAAGCACATGACAACATGCCTCCTCCACAACATAAAGAAGGTTCTCAATTGCCTCATGGAGATATGCCTTTCATGACCCTAGCTAAAGTTCCAAGCCAACAAGGAGGAAATGTAAGTAAGGCACTTACTAAGACTAAATTTTATAACTTTAAATAAGGTGAACACTCTTTTGATACAGTGGCAATAAATGTGGGGAAAAATATGCCTAAGGTAGATAATTTAGTTACAGACCACACAAGGGTTAAAATAAGGATGGTTGATGATAGTTTAGGGAAGTATAAGGCCACTCCAACACATCCCCAAGTAGCTCAAGAGCCTGCAACTCAAGGTGCAGTCCATAAAATACATATAACATAATAGAAATCATAAGGACATGGGAATAAACAAAATATTTCTTTCATTACCTAAGTTACACAAGATATAAGTGATGTCTCTACTTTCAAGTTACAGTTGTTTCTCTCAATTCTAGCTTATTTTCTAGTTAAAGAAGAAATAAAAAACTAAATGTGGGTATGGTAGAATAAACTATTTTTTTGTGTTCACATGATCCAGATGATTATGAAGAGCTCCTCTTTGTCTTCAAAAGAATGATTTATAGATAAGAAAACACTAATGCAAAGGGGTTGTTAGATGGATAATAAGGTGGATTGCATATTATGAGTTAGATCTAAGAAGCATGAACTTACTAGGAGGATATCAATACACACTCTTAAAATATTTAAGTTGAAAGAAATAAAGATCAAATGATTGCATCAAATGACAAAATATATTTAAAGGGAATGCAAGAAAAAATAAATGCTTGATAAAGGAAATAGACTAATTATAACAATAAGCAGGTCAATACTTATGCTAAATAGGTCAAGTTGGGTCCAAAAAATAGGTGGGGTATCTATGGATAGGCATAAGGATAGGAAGTGGAATTTAATTAAAGGTAAGAAAATGGAAATAACTTGCTGTTATTTCCTACCATAGTAACCATTGGTAGTTGGGATGACCATTGGTGGTTAAGGTGACCATCGACAGTTGGGTGACCATTAGATGTTGAAGGTGATCATCAGTGGTCAGGGTGACCATTAGTGGTTGCTATGGGTTTTGGGTATATTAAAAAAAGGGTTAAAGAATGGATAAAATAAGGTGATGAAGGTATATTCAAGGTTGGGGGGTCATAGGGTAATAAGTAGAAGGGTGTGGTCCAAAAGAAAAGATATTAGAAAATAAATAAACAAAACTTGAAACAAGAAATGTACTTAGCTCATTTCTTGATGGATGTTGGTAGATTAAGAAGTAATTTTGGTAGAGTAATGGTAATTTAATTGAAGAATAATTTTAGTATAAGTTTAGGTCTTTATCATGGATGATGACTTGCTAAAGGGAAGACCTATAAAGAATTTCTTGATGAAGAAGCTCCTAATAACTGCTAGTTGATAGTTTGATTGCTTAATTGCTAAATTATTAGATCCTCTTCCACCTATTTCTCCCCTCATTTTATAGGCAAATAGATATGGAGGTAGAAGGTTCTATAGGAGGTTTGGTTGGTTGTTGTGATACATTATCTTACCATCAATATTAAATTTTGATGTGTTAACTTGCACATAGCTTGAATTATCTTTGTTCAAATGGGGAAGACCCAATCATCGATGGTTAGGGTAACTGTCAATGATCAAGGTGACCATTAGTGGTTAAGGGTTAAAGGTTAAGTGGGATAAAATGTTAGGTTAGTGAATTGGTTTTAGCTAATTGGCTAAACTGACTTAGGGTCATGATTGAAGGTTAGGTAATGGTTCGATCTAGGGGTGTTTCAACATCTATAACCATTGTGTGTAATTTTTTAGTGTCTACAGTTTACCCCATTTTGTTATGAAATTTGTGTTAGCAAGATGTAAAACAAAAATAGATTATGGTATGAAGGTTTATCTTCCCTAAGTATTGGAAGAGGTATTCACCCTTAAATCAAGAATTGATAAGTTGAAACCAAATTGGGTACGAGTTTCATAAGTAGTTATGGTGATTCATAAGGTTGGTGATAAAAGGGCTGGGAATTTAAAATGAAAACATGTGAAAAAAATATGACTAAGGTGTGATAGCCAATATCATGTATAGATTGAGTTATCATTGTTGATAAAAATAAAGGTTTAGTTTTAGAAGGACTGGTGATGAGGTAACTATGCCACAACATTAGGCATAGCTCGTTGGGTTATTCTTATTAAGTCTCTTAGATAGGGTTAGTGTTTTGATAGGTATCTGAGGTAGGAAGTGATCCTAGGAAAAACATAAATGGTCTAGTGTGTATGAGGTGGTGAAAATTCAAATTTTCAACATGATAGTGTTGGTCAATATGGTCAAAAAGACCAAGGTAAGGTTATCACAAAATATGAGATAGGTTGGGCCAAAATGGCCAATGTCAAGGTGGACATGGTTGGTAAGGTAAGTGGATAAGGTGATATACATAAGGTAGTACTAAGGTGTTGGTGTCAAAAGTTTTAAAAAGGGACATTTTGACCATCAGTGATCATGGGTCCCAAGATCGATCATTGGTGGTCACCCTAATCATCAATGGTCAAGGGGAACCCTAAAAAAATGAAGGATAAAATGTTAAAAAGGCAAGTAATTTTCACTTTTTGATTTTGACTCTCTTGACTCCTAGTTAAATAAGAAATGTTTCTCTCAATTTCATCTTATTTTCTAGTTAAAGAAGAAATAAGAAACTAAATGTCAGTATGGTAAAAGAACCTATTTATTTGCATAAACATAATCCAAATGATTATGACGAGATCTTATTTATTTTAAGGAGAATGACCTACATATAAGAAAACACTAAAAAAAGGGGTTATTATATGGATATCAAGGTGGATTTCCTAGAGTGAGCTAGGTCCAAGAAGCGTGAACTTACTAGGAGGCTATCAATCCACATTCTTAAAATAATTAAGTTAAAAGAAATAAAGATGAAATGCTTGCATCAAATTCTAGAAGAGACTAAAAGGGAATGCAAGAAGAAATAAATGATTGATAAAGGAAATATACTAATTATAGCAATAAGTGGGTCAATACTAATGCTATATAGGTCACGTTGGGTCCAAAAAATAGGTGGGGCCTATATGGATAGGCAAAAAAATAAGAAGTAGAATTTGGTTGAGGGTAAGCATATAGAAATAACTTGCTATTATTTCTTATTAAAGTGACTATTGGTGGTCAGGATGACCATCAATGGTTAATCTAACCATCGAT
This sequence comes from Torreya grandis, assembly GCA_037957365.1. Taxonomy (NCBI): domain Eukaryota; kingdom Viridiplantae; phylum Streptophyta; class Pinopsida; order Cupressales; family Taxaceae; genus Torreya; species Torreya grandis. The sequence continues at coordinate 2,463,867 of JARHVA010001379.1, read as the reverse complement.
AGTTGAAGGTGATTATCAGTGATCAGGGTGACCATTAGCGATTATTGTAGGTTCTGAGTGTGTTCAAAAAAGGTTTAAAGAATGGATACAACAAGGTGATAAAGGTTTTTTTAGGGTTAGGGGGTCAAAGGGTAATAAGTAGAAGGGTGTGGTCCAAGAAAAGATATCAAAAAATAAATAAATAAAATTTGAATCAAGAAATGTAATCAACTCATTCTTGATGACTCATGGTATATTAAGAAGCAATTTTAGTAGAGTAATGTTAATTTTCCTAAAAAATAATTTTGGTAGAGGTTTGGGTCTCTATCATGGCTACTGATTTATTGAAATGAAGACCTACAAAGAAGTTCTTGATAAATAATTTCTTGATGACTACTGGTTGATAGCTTGATTGCCTAAATGCTAAATTCTTGGATCCTTTTCCACCTCCTACTCCCCTCCTTTTACAGGCAAAGAGAGATGGAGGTAGACAGTTCCATAAGAGGTTTAGTTGGTTATTATGATGCATTATCTTTCTATCCATATTAAGTTTTGACATGTTAGCTTGCACATAGCTTGAGTTATCTTTATTCATATGGGGAAGACCTGATGATCGATGGTCAGGGTGACCATCAACAATCAAGGTGACTGTCAATGATCAAGGTGACCCTCACCAATTGAGGGTTTAAGGTTAAGTGGGGTAAATGAGTAGGTTAGTGATTTTGGTTTAGCTAGTTGGATAAACTGACTCAGGGTCATGGTTAGAGGTTGATTAATGGTCTAATCTAGGGGTGTTTTGACATCTAGAACTATCATGTGTGGTTTGTTAATATCTACATTTTACTCCTTTTTGTTGTGTAATTTGTGTTAGCAAGATGTAAAATAAAAATGGATTATGGGATGAAGGTTTGGTTGCCCTGAGTATGGGAGGAGGTATTATCCCTCAAATTGGGAGTCAATGAGGTTAAACCAAATTAGGTGTGAGTTTGATAAGAGGTTATGGTGAGTCACAAAGTTAGTGATACTAGGGTTGGGCATTTGAAGTACAAATATGCATACAAAATGCAACTAAGGTGTGATATCCAAGATCATGTATATAATAAGTTAAAATTATCAATAAAAATAAAAGGTTGGTTTTAGAAGGACTGATGATGGGGTAACCAGGACATAACATTAGGCATAATTGATTAGGTTATTCCTATCAAGTCTCCTAGATAGGGTTAGTGTTTTTATAGGTATCCAAGGTAAGAAGTGGTCCCTAGAAAAGCAAAAATGGTATCATGTGCACAAGGTGTGAAAATTCAAATGTTTAAAATGATAGTGTTAGTCAATACAATCAAAAAGACCAAGGTAAGGTTATCACATAAGTTGCACCAAAATGGCCAACATCAAGGTGGACGTAGTTGGTAGGGTGGGTGGAAAAGGTGGTCTCCATAAGGTGGTACTAAGGTATTGGTACAATTTTTTTGAAAATGGGACATACTGAACATTGGTAATTAGGGGTCCTAAGATTGATCATCGATGATCACCCTAACCATCAATGGTCATGGGAAAACCCTAAAAGCATGGAGGATAAAAAGTGAAAAAGGCAAGTCATTTTCACTTTTTGATTTTGACTCTCTTGACTCCTGTGCATTTGTGATTTTGGTATTTTGTGTGAGAGTGCTGATGAGGTGGTTTATAAATGGTTGATGGTGAGATTTATGTTGAGTTTACCAGAGTGTGGGATTGAAGATATAGGGTAGATAGGGGTACATCTAGGTAGTGGGACCTAAGATCCCTCTTTGACGATGATTGAGGAATGAGGTAGGAGCTACCCTAAATTTATAATCTAGTTGTTTTGGTCATTTCTGGTTGTGTTTTGTTAGTCTAATTTTGGTTTGGGTGGGGTTTTTGGGTTTTGCCCTAGGTTTTAGGTTATAAGGTGTTTTGGTTGAATTTGCAAGTAAAAATCAAAATTGGGAGGGTAGGTAGGTTGGAGGTAAGGTTGAGGACAAAATTAAGGAAATTCGGTGTTAGATATGGGTGGCTTGTGTAGGTTTTGTGTGGGTAGTGTTGTTCCCAAAATCAGCTATGCTCATTTTTGGAACAATCCCTATGAAACTTGTCTATTTCACTCTAAGTTCATCATTTAAGACAAGTTTCTCTTGATCTTGAGCTAGTCAACTAACTCCTTGAAAAGTTCACAACCTTCCCTTGTTATGATTTCTTAAGAAATGTGAAATTCATTGCAGTCTCGATGCAATCAAAACGTCAAAATTTTGATAAGTTTTAGGGAGTTGGTGTTTCTAGTTTACATGTAGGAGCGACGAAAAATGTTTCCCTTGCATGTTGTTTTCTGTTCATATGTAAGAGCGGCATTTTTTTCTATCCTTACATGTTGTTTTGTGCTTAGATGTAAAGGTAGAGAAAATTTCCACCCTTACATCTTTCCATGCAAGAGCAGCAAAAATTGCCACCCTTGCACTTCAAGTGACTCCTACAGGAGTGGCAATTTTTGCCACTCTTACATATTTCTTTCTCTTGATCGTGTATGGGTAGTAATTTTTTCCACCCCTACATGATCTCAATTTTCATGCACGACATTTATGGCCACATGCACCAAGTGGTTGACATTGGTTTTCACACTATTAATGCCATTTTGAGCCTCATTTTGATCATTCTAACTTGTCTACTCCTCCTCCTTGCAATCGGTCGATCAAGCATGCTAGTGGGATTGTGATTTTTCTAGCTTCAAGCATGGGATTTCAATTTTATTAGGTGAGTTTTACATTCTTCCTTGTTTTATTTTTAGGTTTTCTTTTAGTTCTTTCTCTTTTATTTTAAGTTCTAGTTTTTCTCTTTTTTCCTTTGTAGGTTGTTTATTTCTTCTTTTTTCTTCTCCCTCTCCTCTTCGTTAGTGGCAAAAACCCAAAAACCCAAAATATTAAAAAAAACCATTGAAGGGTGTAATGGTAGTAAAATTTTTTGCCTTTACACAAAATTGAATGAACTAGTGTAATAGCGGTAAAAATTGCCGCCATTACACCATCCTTTGCGATTCATGCAAGGGTGGTGATTTTCGCTACCCTTACACAAGTTTTCCACCCATGTGCATAGGTAGAGATTTTTGCTACCCCTGCACAAAGTTCACATGCAATGGTGGAAAAAATCACCACCTATGCTCAGATAGACTTTCCCCCACATGTAAGGGTGGCAATTTTTTCCACCCTTGCATGCATTTCCTCAGATTTTCCTAACTCTGGGAAATTTTGATTTTTCATTTTTTTAGCCTACTCACGCCTTAGCCCTTTCAAGTGAATTCCCATGGTTTTGATCACCAACATGTAGTTTTCCTAGATTGCTAATTTTCCCCCTAATTGCATGATCATGATTCTTGTTGTAGTTTCTCTCAAGGATCCTTCTTCATCAACATCCGTTTGACAAAAGCCCTTCTAGATGACTGAGGTTTCTCCAAAAAAGTTGAAGACAATGAAGTACAAGTATCAAGGTGTTTTTCTAATCACCTCAGTTACTTCTAATGTCAACAACATTAGGGATACAAAGATTGGCCACCCAGATATCGCTGAGTTCATGGAAAGAACCAAATCAAGCAATCCCAGCCATGAAATGAAGAAGATAATCGAGATCAATATTCATCTAGTCTCTTCTTTTCCTGTAGTGGCTCACAACACAGAGTTCATTCTCTGGTGCACTCAATTCTACAATAAAGATACCAGGGCTATGTTAGATGCTAGTGGTAATGTGGTAATTAGACTAGACTCTAAATTCATTGACAAAGTGTTTATGTGCCCTCTTTCTACTGAAGTGTTAAAGTTTGATTTCGTTAAAGCACAAAGGGAGTATGATAAAGATCCCAAAAGAGTGAAGAAAGCAATTAACAATAGATGGCTCAAGACTCCAAGGGTGAACTTGTCAAGATGGCAATGGAGCTTTCCAAGGAGTGATTTCATAGAAGAAGTCAGTGACCTAATCACCCTTCTCAGTAGGGTAAGATGTTTACCTTCTTTCTCACTATTTCATGAATGGATGTACCCTTTAATTAAAATAATTCTCCAAGGCAAAAAAGTCATTTTTTTGGGAGAAAAAACTAGCAATGCTCTACATGAGCAATTGATGAAGGTATCCACTACCTCTAAATTCTATATGACTTCATACCTAGTATATATTGCAGTGTCAATGAGAACCTTCCCAGGTTTGACATCAGAAGGAGACATGAAGGTAACCCTAGTATATCAATATTACTCTCAATTGACATTGAAGGGTTCTATCCATCATTTTAGGAGGGTAAATGATGTTTTATTCACAGTATTTTTGTGTCTCTTTGATCCCCAATTAGAACAAAAAATAGTGTCAGATGAAGCCTAGATAGTTGTGAATGACTTCAGATGTATGTTCTTGCAGTTCCCTTCTTTTTCTTATCTATGAGTTGGTTTTTTCCAAGGTCATCCTTATATTATCCCAAGATTACCTTTAGATAAACTGGTCTTGATGGATCTATGTAGGCAAATAATCATTGTACACAACAAGCAGATGGAACTCAAGGAACCTAGTTTCAGGTTCCTAATTGAAATTGGCAGGTTTTCGATATTGACCACTGAAAAAGATAGAGTTATGGAGACTGAAATGCAACTCATAACCATGAAGCATTTAAAAAGGAGACAAAACTTTGACTACAGAGGTGTAAAGGATATAATCAAGAGGAAGACCCAATTTCACAAGCTTATGATCGAAGATGTTTGGGTTGATTTGAGGACTACAAAAGACAAATAAAATGGACTATACTAGATTGTCTCTTGAGTAGATAGAATATCTAGGACTTGTTGATATCCCTAAGAATCTAGTGGATGATGGGTATTTTATCAACAATAGATACCATGCTAAACAAATCACCAATACCCCTCTTGCCCCAACCCAATGGTATTAGAAGGAGTTGACTTCTTTGAGGAAAAGATTTGAACCAATATTGGCAAACACCAATGATTGATTAGCGAATAAGGGAATCACTTTGAAAGAGTTCATCACAGGATCAAAGGCTGAATTTCAAGAGGAAACAAGGAGAAGGGTAGAAAATAGGATGAAGAATAAAAGAGATGTCCCTGCTTCTGATAGGCCACATAAGCCTAGGATCATCTTCGTGACAAAGAAGTCATAAGTTGTAGAAAAAGAGCTAGGAATAATAGATATAGAGGTTGAAAATCAAAGTGACAAAGAACTAGTAGTGGAGAAAATGGAGATTGATGATAGGCCCATAGATCAATAAGAAAGGAAACTCTATCTCCACAAGTAGGTGTACAGCCAAAAATGGGAATTTTTTCTTCCTTGCCTAGCTCACCTATTGTAACTCCTTCACCTATTTCTCCAATCAGTGTTCCCTCTTATGGAGCTACCTCTCCTTCAAAAATTATTTTTGATGACCCTCAAGGCACTTCTAGAGATGTTCTTCATTCCTTAGGGTCAATCCCTAGTTTGTCATCTCCATCTTTTGATATCGGAGATAGTTCTGCCTTTGATCATTTAGTAGCAGGTGTAGTTCTTACTAATACTCCACCCATTATTTCCACCACTGGTGCAGGTGCAAATATAGTAATGCCAAATACAAAGATTGATACTAATGTAAGTACTTCTACCCTCACACCTTGGTTATCAAATTATATGCCCAAAAGGAAAAAATAGGCCATCTCCTTAGATGACTTCAATTTCAATAAAATGGTACCAGCAAAAGTCAAGACTCCCAAAAAGCCAAAAATCCTTTCAAAGATGATTGAGGATAAAGGGCACAAATTTTTGGAAATAGCAAAACCTCCATAGGATGTAACTCTTGAAAATTTTGATGTAAATGACTACTCTATCTCTCAAATTGAGTTAGGAAAGATAACTCATGAAAGTGCTAAGAGCGATATGCAGTCAACTATGGACATCTTGGTTTAGAAGTTTGATAGAGAAAGATAAATGAAGGACCATTATAAAGTAATGGTGGAACAACTGACTATAGTAATAAGGAGAATAACTTTCACTCTAGAAATAGTAACTCTAGATGCTATCTCCATAGATGACCCCTTGATTCAGAAAGTAGAAAGGACCTATCTCAAGGGAAAAGTACTTGAAGAGTACATAGATAAGATGCATACACAAGGAATTTCCTTGCTCACAGAGTTGTTTGAGAAGATGGGAAAGATGAAGAAAGTGAGAGCAAAAATGGATGTTCTTATCAATATCATTTCTTAGGATATTGAAATCATAAAAAAGTATCTTGACAAGTGGTTGGATTTAAAGAAGTTGAAAATAAGCACTCTAGTATCAATTGGTGTCATTACTAATAGAGACTCTTCTACTGAGACTAAAGAAGCATTGATATATAGGAGTTGGGTGCTTAAGGAATTGATCAGTGACCTTGAATCATCAAAGGACCTCAGTGAGCAAAGAAACATCAGTCTTTTACATAAATTGGAGGAGTTGCCTTGCAAGCTTACATCACAAGATAATCAATTCCTTTCAGTAGAAGAAATGGTTTAGGAATTTAAAGGTATGTTTTGAAAGGAATTTGAAGATAAACCATTCCCAGTAGCCTCCTTGGATAATATATTAGATAATTAATTAACTCTAGATAATTTAAAAACTAGGTTAACTAGTCATGCAAAATTGGTCACAGTAGTGAGAGATGCCATAGTCAGGGCAAAGATGATTTTCAAAAATACTGTTACTCTAGACAGTATCGAGATACAAGCAAATATCACCATGTAGTATTCTCATGTAAAGAAAGATGGGGCTAAAAATTGAATCAACTTTCCTTTGATTTAATTTCCTTTTTTCAAATGCATTTTTGTAACTACTTTGGACATTTGCACATGTACTTTTGTCATGTGTAATTACATGTAAAAATATGGAAAGTCCAAAGTCAACAAAGACTTCTATCTTTGACTAGGTCAAAATATTTAAATCTTTTTTAAATCCTCAAGGCTTTTCCCTATAAAAGAAAGAGAGCCTCTTTTATAATAGATATCTTTTGGTAATTAGAAGCAAAAGTTCTGCCCAAATTGAGATGCCTTTTGAGACTTTGAGCTCAGATTGTAAATCATATTTTCTTGAATGAATGAGAAAGTGGGTTACTTTTCAAACTTTGCATTGGAATAACTTGTGTTATTTAGGTAATTGATCTTATGTCCTTTTTCCTAATATTATCTCATCTATTTGATTAAATAAGTAGAGTGTGTGGAAATTATCTAGAAGATGTTTTGAAGTTAATTATGAAGACTTTGTGCTGCTATTATTACCTTTAGTTTATGTTTCTTATGTTTTGGCAAAAGGGTATTAGAAAGGCTTTGTATTACTTTTATCCTTTGTGATCTTATACTCTGTTGTGGTTTTCAGTGGAGACTTTGAGCTACACTTCATTCTATAGTTTTATTAGTCCTAAATCAGTAAGAGAAGCAATGAAAGACTTTGTGCTTTCATGGGTTTCTTGTGGATCCAGTTACTACCTGGGAAGTTTTCTTACTGTTTACTAGACATCATTTCTGAAAGAAGAGGATTGATTTCAGTTATTACACAAGAATTTTATTTTGCCTTGTGAATATCATCTTTGAAAAAAGAGAGATGGATGGTATGATCTCACCCCTAAGTCTATTTTCAATTTATATTAATATATTATAGTTTATAGGGATCCTCCCCTTACTGAGAGGAGAGATTTATCTCATTATACTGTGGTTGATATACCCATTTTTCCTTCAATTAGTTGATGACAAAATATTCATCCAATAGGTAGGGTTGGGTGTTTTCTAATGATGGTCACACATAGTGACCATCAACAAACATACCCAACCATCGATGGTTATACCTGACCATTGATGGTTAAATATTGAGAGTAAAATGTTAGCCAAACATCAATGATCATAGTGACCATCGATGATCAACCAAAAGAGAGTATTTTTTGATAAAGGTTTTAAAAAGAGGTTTATTTTGTTTCGTATAGGGAAAGAAAATAGGTGAGTGTAAAATGTTTTTATCATTAGAAATCTAAGGGTATCTTGGTTTTATGGTAGGTTAAAAAAAGATGTAGATATTATCTATATAGGTACAAATAGGTAAGTGAAATGGGGTGAAAGGAAGTTGTCCATGGGAAAAAGTATTTTATAAAAAACTAAGTGTGTTTACTATATGGAATTTTATAGGCATAGGAGCAGATCTAGATGCAAGATTGGGTTCCTCAAATCTTTGTAGAGATCCATCGAGGGATGATGGATGATGATTAGGTGCATATGGAGGAGGTCAGCCTTAGAGATATAATGCACTACTAACACATGATATAATATGTGGTAATGACCAAGGCCCTCATTGAGAGATAAGATCTGATTACTAACACCTTTTTCTTACTAATTAGTGAGATGATGATCTTGCTAGAAGTACATAGGATTACATGGCTGCTAATTTCGGGGGAGATAATATATCATATTGAGAGAGAGGAGAGGGATAGATAATAGAGTAACTATATGGTGATGATCATATGTTCACCAGGTGGCATACTAGTGGGTTTAGCTATAAGATATTATATCAAAGGCTAAAGATGATTGGAGGTTGATGATGGTGTCTCATGTTTTATAGTGTTATATTTGAGCATTGGGAGGTTTATGTTTCTATTGCTAGGTGTTTTGGTGGAGATGTTTCTAGGTCAAATTATTTTTAGATGGGAACCTATTTTTTAAGTTTATATATATAAGGATCTATGGGGGTTTAGAGCTCACAAGAGATACAACATCTGTGTGAGGTTCATGCTACGTTATTGGTCCTATGAACACATCTAATTTTTGAGGCCAATGGGGTTACCATGGGAGGGATATGCCTAGATGGACTTTAGGGTAGGTTTTATGTAGTAGAGGAGTGATTACATTCTCATAGGAGTTAGATCAAGTATATGAGACATTGATTATTTTAGGGGGCATTGGAGGCCTTGGTGGTTACAGATGTGGTTTAGAGGTTGTATGTTAGCTTTCTAAGGTGACCCACTATGTTCAACATGTTTTATTGATGTAGAGATATAGGTGTATTTTTAGGAGGAGAGAGGGTGAGACTAAGCTCATCCCTTTTGATAGAGTTCATAGGTAATTTGGCCTGAATTAATGGATTCTAACTCTGTTCCTAAGGTATAGGTAGGAGGATGCTAAGTTTTTACTTCTAAATCCATAGTCCATGAAGATAGTTCTTGATTATGAGGAGGTACCCACTAGAGCAAAGATTGATGACACAAGTTTTGTTGAAGGATACACAACATGGTATTATGCCCTCTATGTAGTGATAGATTTTGGATGGGATGATGGGGGTAGGTAGCCCATGGATGTGAACCTAACTGGTAGGGGTCTTTAGGTACATATATAGAGAGGTGGCATTGATGGATACATAGAAGTGGTGCTAGCCAATACATAGGCATAGGTCACAACTTTTTAGGGGTAGGTGGCTACATTATAGGGCCAAGTTGCCACTATGATGGGTAAAAGGGACCAAGATATGAATTCACTAGCCTTGGTGACCCAAGAGAGGGACTCCCTAAGATAGACTAGAGAAGGAGCCACAACATTAGTAGGACCACTAGATAACATCCCCATGACACATTACTTGGCTACAATTGAGGAGTTGTGTTATTATGAGGCCATAGTTTTGACAAATTATTTAGAAGAGCCCTAATGGGGTAAGTATAGAGCCAAATTGGTAGTGGTGCCTAAGGGGCATAGTTTTATGATATGATATGTATAGGTGTAGATGATTTTGATATCAGCCTGCAAGCCAATGTAACAAGATGTATATTTTTTTGAAAGAGAGATGCACATGATTATATGTACTATTTTGATGAGTTGTGATGTATATGATGTGATGATGATGTATAGATGTGATTTTATGGTTCATGGTTCATGGTTTTGATGTCTATAGTTTATTATGATTATGCTTATGAGATGTAGACTCACTAGCTTAGGTATGTGATGATTATGGATGATGTTTATGATGAGTTATGGTTATACATGATTATGATGTGATGATTTTTTTATGCATGGTTATGATGTTTTTATTATGGTTATTATTCATATATAGGTGGTGTTATGATTTATTTATTTTAATTATGATAGTTATGATGTTTTGATTATGGTTATGATCATGGATATGTGATGTGTTTTATGATGATGTGATGCTTATGCTTATGGTTATGATCATGGATATGTGATGTTATGATTATGTATGTGATGTTTTGATTATGTGGTTATTTTGTTGATGATATCAGATAAAGTGAGTTAGATAGCAAAACTAAATGTGGGAAAATAGATGAAAAATATGAGACATATGTCAAAGTGAATACATGAACCAATTATGAGAGGATAAGAAAAGGCATGATGCTTCTTTATTGATAAGGAATACATAAAACTAGAGTTAAATTAGGTTAAGGAACATAATCCTTTATTATGATTTACATTAGCATGTATTGGTTGATAAAAAGGTGTCTTGATCACATCGTGTCAAGTAAGCTTTGAATTCCTTGATTTGTAGATGGTACAAAGGGGAGATAGGTGATAGGCGGTGTAAAGGGTAGTGTAACCTATTGAGGGTTGGTTTGCCCCTTCTATAGGTGACCTAAGAACCATAGTAGACAAGTCCATGTTTTAATTCAAGGTGATGACTGATTGATGTAGGAAGTCTACTAATGTTATATATGAAAGATGATTGTAGCTTTCTTGGGATAACTTGCTCTAATTTTGATATAGGGTACTTTTATTGATTTTTCATGATAGGTTTGTGAAGATGATCGATATGGGAAGATTAAAATGATTTCTTTTGACAAAATTTGACTTAGCCATCCTTCAAGGGAGTGGTCTAAGTTTGGATTTGTTCATTTTGGTAGTTATCCTTCAAGGGAACAATCTATATTTTTTAAGCAAATTAGATTTTGGGAAACTATCCTTCTAGGGAGTAATCTACATGTTGGAGATATTTGACCCAAGTGATATTTAGGTATCCCAAATTATTTTGATGCTAGGTTAGACATGGACAAGTCTATATAGGCTTAGAGGTTTACCTTTATGAGGGAAAAACCTAGAGCATAAGGGGTTAGTGATAAGTAAAAAGAGTGGGTTTGAGAGACAATGACCATGGGATTTCATCCAATTAGGAATGAAAAGTATCCATGAGAACCATGCCATGGGTAGAGACATGGTACCCATATTTAAGATTAGGCATGACTATGATGGTTAATCACATGATTCTATGTTGTAATTAGTTGTCCTCAAAGGGATGGGATGAAGGTGTGAGGAAGGTGAAAATCTCATAAATTAAGGGATGATCTTAAGTTAGATAAAATGTGAGTTTGATCCTTGTTTAACAAAAGAAAGGATGTAGGTGTGAAGAATTGAGAGGCTCAGGTTCTAGTTTTCCTTCAAGAAGGGACAAATGGTAAGCCCTTGATCCATACTTGTGAGTTATGATGTAGGGTCCAAGCCAATTGAAAAGAAACTTGCCTCGCTTGATTTTATCCATATTGGTCACATGTTGATTTTAATTCAAGATGAGGTCTTTGATGTTGAATTCTCACTCTTTTATGTGCTTTTTATAGGCATTCCTCACTCATTTTTGGTAGACATGCAACTAGGATGTGCTTGTCAAGTATCTCAAGTCATGCTAGATGCTCTTGATGATAGTCATTCTTAGAAATGATGTCTTTTAAGGATATGTGAATAGAGGGAATCTATAATTTGAGAGGAAAGACTACCCCTGCTCCAAAGACCAAAGAGAAAGGGGTTAACACTCGTAGAGGTTTAAATGCTAGTATGATAGGCCCATAAAGTAAATGGGATGTACAAGTACCAATCCTAACTAGAATAATTGACCATTTTGGTTAACATTTTGTTGAGGGTTTTGTTAGAGGCTTCTAGATATCCATTTTTTTATGGATGGTAAGGTGAGGAAAATCTTAACTTGATTCCAAGTGCATCATAGAGACCTTAGACTTGTGTTTTTAAAATATTTTCCATTATCAGTGATGATCTTATAGGGAACACTGAAACATCAAATGATATGATGATTGATGAAGTTGATTATCTTATCATATTTGGTCAAGATGAGAGGAATAACATTCACCCACTTGGTGAAATACTTTATGGTAGTGATGATGGAGTGGTGTTGCTATGAATAATGAGGATTGGTTTCCCCAATGAGATCTAGTCCCCATTATGAGAAGGGCCAAAAGTCCTTAGATACTTGAAGGCCATGGGCTAGTGTGTGATGTAAATTAACATACTATTGACATTTAATGCACTTATTTACATAATCAAAATATTCTTGGTTGAGGGTGGGACAATAGTAGCCAAGGTGAAGGATATTCTTAATGATAACCAGACCACTAAAATGTCCAACACAGATCCCATCATGCATTTACTTGATAATATGGGGAGCTTCATGACTACATAATCAATAGAAAAGGAGGCCATTGAAATCACATTTGAAAATTATCCCCCCTAGTATGGTCTAATGATAGGTACTATGAATAGAGGCTCTTTAATCATTCCTAGATAGGTTAGGAGGAATGATGCCAAAGTTGAGGTAGTTAAAGGTTTGTTCGTAATAAATGTCTAATGGAGATTCATACACAATAAAAATGGTAGGGAGGTTAGATTGGGTTTAAGAAGGTGTGATAAAATGATGAATGGTGATAAAAATCTTAGAATCAGTAGGCGTAGATGGGATTTGGGAAGTAAGGAAAGATATTGTATTCATGAACTTTTTAGTAGATCATGGAATAGATTGGATGAGGTAATGATCAAATGATGCCAAGAGTATATCTAATAGGTGTTTGTACTTTTGAAAGACATCATTCTTACACTGGTAGGATCCATTGATCTGGTTGACCACAAGTTGGGAATTGCCAAAGATATTGATCATCTTAACCCCTAAGGATAGAGTAGTCTAGAGACCTATTACTAGGGCTTCATACTCAATCATATTATTGGTATACTCAAAATCAAGTTTAAAAGAAAGAGGAAGAGGTTTTAAATCAAGTGGAATGAGAATAACTCTTTTACCCTCACCATGCTATCACTTTGAGCCATCAAAAAACATGGTCATTTGGTAGGTGATCACCACACTTTTGCCATTAGGTTAACCTCTATAAAATAGTAAAATGTTGATCTTTGGAAAGGAATGTTGCAGTACTTTGGGAATGAGATTATCCAACTAAAGAGGCAACAATACCAAACAAATAGGCCTTACCAAGTGCCTAATCAGCCTACCTATGAGCCTTTTAGAGATAATAGGCCACCCTATCAAGGATTCAGAGAGTAAAGGCCATCTTATAAAGCTCAAAAAACTATTACTAAAGATATTGATCCAAATAATCCATCATATTTTAAGTTTATTATTAAAATATTCAGAATAACATGGTGCCAAATTCAGGGTGGTAGCCTTCAAACTAAAATCTCATACATAATCAAACATTGGTTAATCAATCCATAGTCATGCCTCAAATGACTCAAGAAGAGGCTTATCTTCAAGACAGTCAAAATAATTAAAGTATGGCAAAATAATACAAGTTGAGTCATGGAAAAGGTCAAATATATTCTACTTTTTTCAATTGGTAGATTAATGATCATGTGGCCTTGATTCAAGTTGATGATTTAGGTGCCTCAAGCAGTGTGGTTGTAGCTATGACTAGAGTCAAAATCAGGTCTATTAGATAGAATAAAATTTTTGTTAATGCTTCAAGTACACCTATAAATTTTCCTAATAATTTAAAAAATCATTTTGCTTCTCCTATACAACTAAAAAATCAAAATGTGGAGGTTAACAAGTCTCATCAAGCATCACATGTTTAGGATTAGCCAGTTATTCAAAAAGTGTAGCCTAAGATAAGTGAATTTACTTATAGTATTTTGGATCATATGAATAATTAAAATGTTATTATGATAATTTTGGATTAATTAACAATCCTAAGATAAAAGGACATGCTCATACAAGAACTTTAATCTCTCAAATTATCATCAAAACTAGCTGAGAAAGAGAACATAGTGTTGACAAATTCAGATCAACCAATAAGAAATTATATCTAAAAAGTATAAAAAGAGGTAAAAGTGGGTAAGTATGAAGTAAATAAAGTAAAAATACCTCCCTTTTATCTCTCTTTTATATTTGGTGACACCTTAATTCATAACTGTATGGTGGATAGTGGAACTAATAACACTATCATGCCCAAACAAACTACAAATAAGTTTAGTTTAGTGTATGAAACAAATAAAAAAGGGTATTGAATTTGTATGGGTCACCAAAAAATATATTATTCATGATTAAGAAAATTAATTTTACATTACATGCTTCCAAATGTCACTATTCACCAGGATGTAGTAGTGGTGGACTTGCCTCCTTACTTTACCATGTGTTTGTCTACAAAATTTACGTCAAAAATTGGTGGGTACCTATCAAATGATTAGACATATTTAATTTTTATAACTAATTATGGTATAAATGTAACAATATATTATGAACCCATTTCATGTTTCCACTTGGAGCCTTATATACCAACTATTGTAAACACTAACTGTGTCATCTTGGATGAGGTGCTAGAAGCTAGTAGAGTGGAAACTAACTCACCTCTAGATGGGTTCCTAATTTATTACTTGGTGAATGGGCCTCAAATTCAAATGAAAATTATCCATAAAATATGATTGAGGAATGACTTTTTGTTTATTGCCTCCATGATAATGATGCATTAATTCTAGCCATAGTGAAGGATGATGAATCTAGTGATGGTGTATGGAATTTATACTTCAATGGATCAAGTAAAAAACATGGTACTAGGGATGGAATTATGTTGATAAATCTAGAAAACCAAATTTATTTTTATTCAATTAATTTTTAATTTTGTTACTCAAATAATGCTGTAGAGTATGAGGCAATAGTCCACAGTTTGCAGTGGGTTAGGAAGATGGGAATAAACACCTTACAAGTTTTTGGTGATAGTGAACTTATAGTTTACCAAGTAAGAGGTATTAATGTATATAAAAACAAATTAATTTGATATTATAATCATAGAGTGTGGGAATTACTTTAGTATTTATAATATTTTGACATTTAGGTGGTGCCAAGAGATAAGAATAAACATATAGATAGGTTGGCTACCATAGGGGCTCAATTAAACATTCTAGTTGATATAAAAATGAGAAAAATTAGTCACACATCAAGGTATTTTTGAGCCTTACATTCTAGATAACCATGAGAAATGGTAGGTATTTGAGGATGACAATTAGATTGTTATGTTCTTGCAAGAGGAAGCTAAATTCTCTTCTAGGAATCAGTCAAATTTGTTATAGCAGTATGGGGATCAAATTGTGAAAATGAAAACTAATAACATACCTAAAGGATTGGTCACACTTGATAACATATTTATTGGAGATGATGAGATGAGGAAAGACAAGTCATCTTTGTCAATCAAAGAAGAGCACTATGCCAATATGGAGATTAAAGTTGGAAATAACTTGAAATTGGGTAAAGTATGCACTCCTTCACAAAAATAATCCTTCATTGAGTTATGTACAAGTTTTGATGATGTGTTTGCATGTAAATATAGAGACATAAAAGGATTTGACCCAAGTCTATCTCAACACACCATTGAGTTAGAGGCTAAAATTAAACTAGTGAGACAAAGGCAAAGGCCCATAAATCCAAAACTTGAGCCTTTGATGAGAACTGAGATTCGTAAGCTCATATAGTCAACTATCATATTTCCAATCAAACACTCAACTTAGGTGGAAAACCTTGTTCTAATATGGAAGAATAACATTAATATTAGACTTTATGTTGACTTTTGAGATTTGAACAAGGCTTCTCTTAAAGATCATTATCCATTTCCATCCATGAAACAAATATTTCAGATAGTTTTAGGTTCATAGAGGTTCTCTTTGTTGGATGGGTATACTAGTTACAATTAGATCTTGGTTAAAGAAGAAGACTAATTCAAGACAACCTTCACTATGAATTGGGGGACCTTTTAATATAGGAAGATGCCATTCAGTTTATCCAATACTAGAGAAAATATTTAGAGGGCCATTGATATGGCATTCTAAAGTCTTATTAAAAAAATTGTACTTGTCTATTTGTATAACATAACCATGTTTTCAAAGAGTTCAATTGAGCACATGGTCCATCTCAAATAAGTGTTTGAAAGGTGTAGGAAATTTGGGGTGTCTCTTAACCCCAAAAAGTGTGTCTTATTAGTACATGAAGGTAATCTTCTTGGACATGTGTTTTAAAAACATAGTTTAAGTATATATTTTGAAAGTATAGATTCAATTCTTACTCCCTTCTCACCCAAACACAAAAAGTCATTACAATTTTTTTTAGGAAAAATCAATTTCATAAGAAGATATATTTCATATTTTGCCACTTTAGCTAAGCCACTTACAACACTAAATATGAATCAAAGTTTTTGATGGTCTAAGTAAGGAGTGAATAGTTTTGAGGAGATAAAAGAAGCCATAACTAGTTATCCTACACTCATAAATTTGGATTTTTCAAAAGACTTCATCGTATATACCTATGCTAACATGAACGCCATTTTGGGTATTCTTATGCAATATAATCATGAGGTTTTAGAGTACCCAATAGCCTTATTCATTAAATGCCTGGATGAGTATGATACAAGGTATTATTTTTTTGAAAACAATGTCCTTTCAATAATCAAGTATCTCAAGAAGTTTAGATACTTATTCTCTATCAATAAGATACATCTAATGGTTTCCCATCCGAGTATCAAGGAATTAATTTTGAACAAGGATATAAATGAGAAGAGGTCTGGTTGGATAAAAATATTAATGAAGTATGATGTGTAAATCAAGGTCACAAATCTTATTATAGTTAAAGGACTTTTTGAGCATCTATCCCAAGACTTGAAAGAGGCCAAGGAGGTAGTTTTAGTATTAAATGATGAATACATTGTAGATGATCATACCTTACTTTCCATGTGGTTTCATGACTTAGTAATATGTATTTAAGATTTTTATTATCCTACTTATTTAATTTCTTTAATAATAATATATTTTAGGTTGTAATCTATTCCATTTTTTCTTGTTGATGGTGTCCTTTTCAAGAAATACATCAATGGTATGTTGCTAAGAGGTATAGGACCAAACCAAACACAAAGGTAGTTTGAAGAGTTCCATGATGGACATGATGAAGTAAATTTATTAGCAAGTACTGCAAACCTTAAGATCATGAGTGGTGGATACTATTATCTAAGTATATTTAGTGATTGTCATGCATGGGTTAGGAAATGCAAGAAATGTGTTATGTTTATAGGAAAAGTGAAACTTGTAGCCTTACCTCTCCAACCATTTTTTGTGGACCAGTATTTTATCCAATGGGGATTGTATTTTATTGGCATCATTAACCCTTCTTAAATATCAGGTCATAAATGGATCCTTACTACCATCGATTACTTCACAAGATGGACAAAAATAGTAGCATTGAAAGAAACAAATGAATCTAATGTACTAGATTTTTATGAAGGTTTGCTTATGATATTTGGGGTTATTTAAATCATAATTTTAGAAAATACCATGGATTTTATGGGATCTAGGATCAGCCAATGGGCTTTTCAACATGGTTTTTACCTTTTTACTTCATCAAACTACTATCCACAAGGCAATGGCCTTATTGATTTCACCAATAAAAACCTATCAAATATCATAAGAATGAATATTGAAGGTAATCAAAGGTCATGGAATTTAATATTGAATTCATCTCTATGAACTAATAGGATAACATACAAAAGGTCCATAGCCAACTCTCCATACAAGCTAGTATATGGTAAGGAAGAAAGGTTACTCATCTCTCTTGAGTTTCCTACTTTAGAACTAATTCACTAGCTTGAGTTGTTGGAGAATGAATCAATCGATATCACATATGCTGATCTTATGGAGCTGGAATAGATTAAAAATCAGTCCATGTTAGCCATGGAAATTCACCAAATGCAAGTGAAAAGAGACTTTGAAAAAGGAGCTTTTTCATGGAGTTTTAAGGAAGGAAATTTGGTTCTCAAGTGGGATGAGGATAGAGCTAAACCAAGAAGGCATACTAATTTTTATTCTCTTTGGAGTGGCCCATACACAATCTCTAGCTACAAATCCCACAATGCCTTCCAAATTATATAAATGGATGGTGAGGAACTTCTAATCCCAGTTAATGAGATACATCTAAAACACTGTTATTTAGAGATAATTTCTTTTTACATAGTTAGTTTATATGTTTTTCTCCAAATGTTGTCCTGACACATTAGTTTTATTTTGTTTTGTCTCAAATAAGTGTTTTGTTTGCACATTTTCTTTGTTAGTTAGTTTACATTGTTTTACATGTTTATTTCCTTATTTTGGAGGAGAAAGTTGTTTTGTTTCAAGTCAAAATAGTCTTGTGGTCATGAATCATATTTTATACTATCATTATATAATGTAAGAGTGGTTTCATGAGTCTAAAATATATGTCTATGATAGGGTTCTCAAGCATAGCAGGTATGCTTCCCAATTGAGTCACCAAAATGTTAACAAGTTTGACCTCATAGGTAAAACTATCACCCCTCCCATTTGAAAATTTGCTTATCATGTTGTTTACCTTGTTAATTGGTGTTTTGGTCTTGTAATGTCATTTGAATAGTCATTTGAATCTTTGATTATCATAGTTTAAGGTAGATTTTATGAAATTAAGGTTTTGGTCACCATGGTTATTTGCTTATCTAGCCACCTCTGTGACCAATTTCATGTGGTTTCAAGAGTTTAAATGAATCCATAACATCTTAAAGTGTCCTTATGACTTGTTTCAAAGTCATATCATATTAGATAATTGATCTAATTGGTTGGTGATAGTTTTGACTAACTTCATGACCCAATTTATTACATTTTAGGTCATTTTATGGCTTTTGAAGTAGGGTTTGAATATGAATGATATTATTAGGATATAATAAGAACATATTGTACAATTTATAATTTTTTTAGTATTTTAAATAGACTTATCAAGTGTTTTTGGCAATTTTAGTGCCAAAAAGGCTTATTTTGAGACTATATGTACAGCTCTTCAATGAAAAATTGAGTTTAAATAATATTCAAGACATTATTTGTCTATTAAAATGTTAAACAAGTTATTTTTAATAGGTTTTAGGTATTAAAATGAATATAACCATTTTGTCTCTCATATCGACCTCTTTAGCAGCTCTAGAAGGGTAGTTTTGAAGTTCTCAATATAGACAAAGGAGAGAGAGAGTTAGGAGATTAAAATTTGTAAAATGATAGGTATCCTAATGTCCTTAAAATTATTTTAATTTTTTTCATATTCATCCCCCCATATTTATGAATAATTGCTAAGAGTGTATGGGGGTCACTATGAGATAGTCATATAGACAGGGTCTAAGTTTGCCTCCATTTCTTCTCTTCTAAACTCAATGGAGAAAAATGGTTTTAAGGAGATGATTTTAAGGGTAAATATGATATTTTAATGTTTTTATCCTCAACTAATTTTCCTTGATAAGGAGCTTTTTGATAATAAATTGTTGGTTGTCTTAACTTGAGATTTGGGGAAATTTTCAAGCAATATTGATATATCAATGGAATGTATTTATGTCCATGGGTTTTTAATATAATTTTTTATGTATAGTGAATATATTTCATCCAATAAATATTTCAAGTATTTTTATTTTGAAAATCTCTTTCTTGAGATAACCTAGTTGGTCATTTGGCCCTTCCACAAGGTGTAGTTGTAAATATAATGAGATGTTCAGTGTGTGAATATAATATTAGTAATGTTGTCATTATCTTGAGGGAATTATGAAGGATGAGAAAATATAAATTTTATACTATAGGATGTTTCATATGACGTCAAAGCACCATGTTCTCTTAAGATCTCAAAATCTCAGTTATAGGCCTAATGAACAATATATAATGATATCATGGTAGGTAATGGAAGTTATGGTGATTCATGAAGGTGAATAGGTTAATTTTAAGGTTATAAAACTATTTGATAGTGTTTTTGGATTTCTCAATATGACTAGAAGCACTCCTGGGTGCAAGAATTTAGTTTATAGCCTCAAATGCCTACAATAGCACTAGAGGACTATGTGTTACTATGTTGTCAGCTTAAGAGAACTACCAAAGGATTGTATACTCTTATGAGTATGTTATGAGGATGATAAAAACATTTTCAATGTTATTTAGGTCTTGTCAAGGGATATAATTGATTACAAGGTTCACAAGATTCATCAAAATCATGAAGAAAACTAGCCTAGAACTCAATTTAGCAAAGTTTAAGGTAAGTTTGCATTGTTTAAGGTAATATGTTGTTTCATGTTTCCATACTATTCTAACCTCAACATGGAAAATTAATGAAAGAGCAATGAACACTAAAAACTTTAGAGATCATAGAGGTAGATGGAATGGTCTAATGAACTAATAGTCTGTACAAGCATTCATCTCCACCTATAACCATGAATAATACCTTAGTCAGTCAGGTTTCAAAGTGTGAGCTTCTTGTTTGAAGGTCATAAGACTTACAATGAGATATTGGTTTGAATATAGTATTAGGGTGTTATAATGTCATGTAATTAATATCAAGATGAGTTTGATAATTCAAACACTATAAAATCCATCTACAATCCATATAAGTGCAAAGATACACCTACAACCATCATAAATTGGCTCAAACAAGGGGCATAGTGATGAGGTTTGGTCTACCAAAAGTCAATTCATTTAGGTTTTTGAGTTTGAATATAATATTAAAGGAATACTCAAGTATAATGTCTCTAAATGATTTTATATTGTCATCTAGTTCCACATTATATCCAAGGGAAACTTTGAGGAATCACCACCTAAAGATGTATAAAGGAAAACACAGTCATGTTTAGAGTACAATATGAATACCCCAGGTATTAAGATGAAAAGTGAGTTTTTGAGATGAATAGTCAAGAGATAAAATGATTAAATTGAGGACCAAGATAGTTTATTTACTCTTAAAAAGGAAAAATCTAAGCTATAGTACATACGAGGAGGACAAATGTGCACCTATAGGTTATACAGACTGTGAAGAAAAGGTTTGAAGAAAGACTAGGAAGTAAGGTGGTTTCTTGGTTTTCACACTTAAAAAAGGCCTTAGGACACCAAAATTGACATGGAGGTTTTTTTAAATATGGGAAAAGTGAATCAAACACTTTTAGAGATTTTCACATGTCTATGAGCTCCTAGTTATAATATTTCTAATTTCTAAGCCTAAGAGGGCTAATTAAGCCTAATTTACGAGAGATAATGAGCTATAAAGTACCCTTTCACTAAGAATCGGATCAAAAAAAATTATGGAGATGTAAGGGGATATATGGTATCTAAAACTACTCTAAATTTTCCATAGTCATCTCCATATTCTTCCAAACAAGTAGATTTATCTATTTTTAGGGCTATAAGGATTAGAGAATAAATTCAAGGTTTTGGTGCAAAATAAAGACTTTGTGAGTGTTTAATGTCTTAAAAGTATTTTTATAATTTTTATATGACTTTGGGAGACTATCCATGGAATAAATTTTTAGTCTTGAAGACAAGATCCACTTTTTCCTTCTATGCCATGATGATAATGAGCCTTCTAAAGAGTCAAAACACTAAAGCATTATATAATGCTTCTAATAGACATTGTAAAGGATAATATACATTCTCCACACCATAGATGAGGTAGGAAAAATTAAATTATCAATCTTTATGAGTTGTAAAGGCTTGAACAAGTCTTGAGTCTCCAAAATTTACCTTCTCTCCTTCTAACACCTAGGTGTGTTGAAGGAGTCAAACTTGCATTTAAGAGCTTATAATAGACCATGGATATGTGAAAGACCTATTGACCAAATTTGATCCTAGGTTAAATTAGGTCAACACATTATATATTCAAACTTCCTATAGGGTCTTTCTAGGTCATAACATGGTCACATAATCATGTTTAGGGTCATTTAATATGCTTTACACCTTGGTTATTTATATCATTGTCTCAACATTCCTTTATGCCACCTTTTTTACATTTCTAATTACTTGTATGTTTTCCACAAAAGTCCAAGTGTGTAAGACTATTTTACAATGTAAAAAGTGTTAGTTTAGTGTCAAATGGAAACTTGGTAACTAACACATGTAGGTTCATCTTGGAAAAGAAGAGATAATAGTAGTTTTAAACAATTTAAAGGCATTTATATGGTCAATTACAACTAAATGGCATGTGGGAAGTCTCAAGAGTGTCCCTTAAGGTTCCATCAATCCATTTCCACACTTAAAAATCTTTGATAGGTCTAAAAATGGCAAAAACCATGTCATATTCTCCATTTCTCCTAGACAGATCAAAAAAATCAAACGGTTTTCCTTTGGTACGGATAAAAGGAGGTGAGTTAGAAAAAATGCATTTTTTGGGTGATATTAATCTTTGTGTAATTATTTTCATATAAATATATTTAGGTTTAGTTTACCATGATATATAAACCATCACTAAGAAGGTTGATGACTCAAAACTACTTGCTCATCCCCATGGCCTTTGGTTTTCTTATCTATTTTATATTATATTATGATTCTAATAGTTGTATGTGTTTTTTCATACATGGATTATCCTTTTCATGTTTATTATAATCTATTTTTCATGTGTGGAGGTCAAGTAATGAACAATATTGTCTCACTTTGCTATTGGAATTCATCATGAAATTTTGCAGATAGTGTTTTCTCAGCAACAAAGTTTTACGCTCCTATTAATGGTTTCAAAACAAATGTGTTATGTTATTCTCAACCTATCTAAGTTTTATGATAAATTTACCATTTATATATTTAATCTAAAAAGGTCATGGTTAGAGGTTCAAAGTCTATGACAATTCACATAGTCATATTTCCTACAATAGTCACCTAAAGTTAGGTAAAACTAGGCTTTAGTCAATCATGTTGATGTATCAAAGAGTTTTCAAGGAGAGTGAGAATAACCTCAAGGTGAAAAAATAAAAATGAACATCCAAAAGGTTTAAGAATGGTTTTGAATACCAATTCTTATCTCATAGTCCTATAATGTCCTCACCTATAGGGAGTCTACAGTGGCCTGAGCTCAATGCATATAAGATGTAGAAGTTCTGAATGGTAGGTTTGAACACAGTTGAGACCTTTAAATAGGTGTAAGAGAATATACGATACTAAGGTGACAATAGTGAATCCATTATATGAAAATAGACATAGGATCTTACTCCTAGGTTGAGAGAGTTGATTAGAGAGATATGTTACCTTAAACTATCTGAATAAGGTATTTGATCTTATAAAAAACACTTGTTGGTGAAGATTCATGTAGTTTGAGCAGGTATAGTGGTTTCATGATAGGAGCCTAAGCCTAAAGGTAATGTATAGACATAATAGGATGGTTTCTAAGTCAATAAAAACTGATGATAAATTATATTTTCACTCAAGTAGGTTATACTAAAGATGCTCAGTGAAAACACAGTGCAAAAAGCAAAATGAAGCTAGAACTTGTAGACTTGCAGTATGTGGATATCAAAGTTATGAGAACATGGTATCAAGAAAAAATTGAGTCTATACAAGTGTGAAATTTTTTTAATTACCTCAGGGATAACTCAAAGGTATGAAGTGTAATTTTCAAGTCTGTGTAATCACTTACAACAAATTCCTTATTCCCCAAATGAGTTCCTATAGTCTAGCATAATCACAAATTGCTCATGTTAGTAAAGGATGGGTGATTATCTAATGGCCAAAAACATGGAATGAATGAATATACATAAATACTTGCATAAATTTAATGGCACTTTCTCTGTATCTTAGGAAATATCAAAATATACAATAATCCTTAAACCCCTCTAAGTGGACACCTACAAGTGACATAGTGCATAGTCATGAATTAGTCTAGGCACAAGAAAGTGCAAGTTGGTTTGGTGTATAGTGATTCAAGATGAATTATCATGTTTGATACATTATAAAAATGGTCATATCATGTTATTTTATATTATAGGTAGCAATGATAATGATCGATAAATAAGTTTCCAATCCCAACTCACAATCAACTAAAATCCTACATAGTATACATACCCAATGAGCCAGTTTTGAAAAACACGAAGGTTTGAGGGATTTTTAATCATGTTCAAGTTATGAAACTATAATAATATGTTATTCATGACATAATAAATCCTTTTAATGTCTTCATTTGGTCAGGTGAATAAGGGAGATGCCCTTTGTTTTGTCTCAAATAGAGGGCAATCCCTGAGTAAGAAAATATATAGTTTGGCATGAAAAGAGTGAAATAGATGAAAGAGACAATTTTGAATGATTTTGGGATGTTGAAGATTTGGATAAATGTGAATAGATATATAAAATACCCCACACTCATAATAAACCCACAATAGGGTCAAACGCATAGAAAATATAGTCTGACTTGTTAGGCTTAGAACCAATCTTAAGCGCTAAATATGCTTATAAAAATATATATGACCATGAGAAATTTATATATATCTTCATGAGAAGATAGAGGAATAGTGGTAGCCATTTTTTTGTAGTGAAGTATCCCAATTTGGTCTTTTTGACCCAAAACCATCTCAAACCTATCCATAAAGCATGAGAGAGCTCAATAGGCCAAATTTATACACTAATATATGTACGGACACCAAAAATGAAACCTAAATTATATAGGGGTAGTTGGGGAGGGTCCTATACTCAATATTTTTGGAATTAGTTTAGGGTTTGGATGTAAGTATTTTATGGACTATTATTAAGAACCAAAATCTATAAAAACCCTCCTAAAACCCTTTCTAGGACCTGATGGAGAAAAGATGATTGGAGATGCATTCAAGAGGGGTAAGTTGAAAATTAAATTTATTGGTACATGTCTATAACTCAAGTATCTTTTACATCCCCTTTATCCATACTATCACTTGTACAGACAAGTCTAAAACTAGGGTTTTTACAAGTTTTAGGTGTTCTATAGGTATAAAAGAGAATGAATAGATGAAAAACATTGTGGGAGGTATTTAGATACTTATAATAACTTATAAAACTAATTTATCACCTTGGTTAAACATGAAAATAATTATAATATCTCATTCATAATAGGTAGTCTAAATAGACAGTGAGAAGTAAGATGACTATCAAGTGATGGAAGTGAGAAGTATTCTAGGAGTTTCATGGAGGTCTATTTGATAAACCAAAGGACAAAGTAGATTAATTTGAGTTTAATATAATCTATTCAATGCATTTATTTGATCAAATTAAATCCATTTGGATGTCAAGTGTGATGACATACCTAGATGACTAGTGATAAATAACTATAATTAGTGAATGATAAATGATAAAGATGAATTCATCAGTTAGGGACAAGTCAATGACCTACACTAACCTATTTTCCATATTATAATGATAGAACATATGTGTCAATGATCCCTATGTTAATTTTATACACTCAAGTGCACTTCCCACCATCATTAAAGCTATTTCAAAGTAAGGCAATGAATGGTCTATGCTAACTTGAGGAAGGTGCTCTGTTTGATATTGACACATGTTCAAAATAGCCTCATGACTTCTTTTCCACTTAATTACATGTTAATTGTAACTAGTTTCTAGATTTTGACACTTGGTCTTGTTACCTTTCATCTTCACTTCTTCTCTCTCTTATCCTATGTTTATAAATTCAAGCCTTTTTTGGATTTGTAAGGGATTCACAATTGGTATGGCAAAGCCCTAATAATTTTGACACATCATTTGCCTTTGAATAAAGCTTTTAAGTTGATTACATTCTCTAAAATATATTAATTGAAAATTTTAAGTGGTTTATGTGTTAACAAGTGATGAAAATGCTCTCCTTGTTTCCATGTCTACTCTTGCATATTTTTGTGAATGAGATCTCTTCTAATAGATTTCATAAAGTGTATTATTTCTCAAGTTTGTCTTGAAGTGTGAGAGGGATTAATAGTGTATTTTATCAGATATTATCTTCACCCACATCTAGATAGGCATAAAAATCTACCTCTATGAGAAATACTTATGCTATAAGGACATAAGGTTGAGTTTAGTTTGGGTATTCTTATTTTTCAAGTGCAGATGCAAGTGTGTTGTGTGGAGTTGTCTTGGTGTATCACCTCATTATCATAGGTTTATTTTATGTCTCATTCTTCCCTTTTCACCCCCAATAGTTATTATCTTAGTTTAGTATGATCTTAAGAGATAAATCAAGGGAGATAACCCTTACAAACCTAGAGATCTATCTCTTACAGTGGCTTGTCTATGAAGGGAGATAGTTCCATGTTGTCCTAAAATTAATAATGTCTACTTGTCTTCTCTAGGGTGAAATTTTAGGCTAAAAGAATTTTAGTATGCTTGGTGTGATATGAATTATATGAATGTTATTCAAGGTAAATGCTAATGTTGAAAATAAGGAGTTGTAATAGTCTACTTCTTCTAGCATTTTATGATTCCAAAATTTCAATCTTAGTTTCAGAATAGTGTATCCTTTCATGCCTAAGGTAAAAACAAGGTATCTCATGAAAGGCATAACTTTTGAATTTCATGAGATTACTATTTATTAATACAAAGTAAGTAGATTTGAGCACACCCATCCCTATCGAAAGAGGTCCTATCTTACTCATAAGACCATAAAAAAGTTCTTGATTCATCCATTCTTTCAAATTCCTAAAGTTTCCATGGCAGTGAACCATACTTATATTGCATTCAATGGATATATCCCTTTAAATATTTATCACTATTATGATATCACCATATCTTCCCTCAAAAGTGTTCCATCATACAATGGTGAGTCTTCCATCACACCCATTAATCATGTAAGGAATATTTCTAACTTATACAATATCTATCACATCATAGAGGAGAACATTACAATCAGGTTATTAGCTATCTCCTTCAAAGGAAAATATCTTGATTGGTATGGAACATTGGCTCCTAGATCAATCACAACTTGGGATGAGCTAGGAGTTGCATTGATAATTAGATTTGAGGACAAGAGTGATAACTTGTCACTAACAGAATAACTAACCACCATTAGAAGAATGCCTTAAGAAGTCATTCAAGACTTCAATACAAGGTTTTAAAATATATGGGATATGATCCCAATCTTGTTAAGGCCAACATCTCACCATGCTTTCCTTTATTTCTATAAATAATTTGATAGTGATGTTTTAATGATGATACAATCTATGAGAGGTGATACTCTACCTAATGCCTATGAAGTGTCCATTAGGGAATATAATTATTTGATTTAGGCTGGGAAGATTTCCCCAAGACCACCCATGTCTCTTTTTCCTAACTTGAAAACTCCTACACTTATTATTGTTCCCATTAATGCACCTAAAAAGAAGTTTGTTTCCCATAGTCAACCAAACAAACTAAATTAGGTAAAAAGGATGAGAGACATGGAATAAGAGATCTTAGGTCTAAATAGGATCATTCAACAACATCAAGTTAAGCCCCTAAAAATTCATTATCAACCTAATCAGTCTTACCTCAACTATTAAGGCAATAGACCTCCTTTTTAAGGTCATACTCAAGGTCAAGGATAACTACTCCAATCTAAGCCATATGGTGGTTACAATCCCAATGATCCTTCTACCTCAAGGAAACTAGTTCCTACTCAAAATAACCTTTCCCAAGAGAAAAATAATCAAATCTCATTAGATGAACCTTATGATTCATTCCCCTATGTCAATGAGGCCTTCAACCAAGCCTTCATGGAAATTTTGAGAACTATACCAATTATGACTCAAAATAAAGTACCAAATAGAGGAGTGACTGATGGTCAAGGTGCTCAAATGGGATATGTATTGGGTGATTGGTATAAATATGACTTATGTGTAATCAATCATCAAAGGTAGTTAAGCATTGATACAAGTTCCATTGCTACAAACATAAGGAGTAAGAGGAAGGATATTAAATAAGTCCAAGGGATTACTAATGGTTCTATAATGAATGTTCAATAAGTACAAGACCAGGTATGTCTAGTGTTTCTCCAAATACACAAAAAAGTCAAAGAGATTATAATTTTAGGAATGCTTTCATACCTCCAAGTTCTCAAGGTATAGTTAGCATGATTTATTCTATTGGGCAAGCAAACATTATTGGTCCTTTCACTAAAAAAATGGATCAAATGAAGAGGTATCAAGTGAATGTATACATGGTGAATAACTTATATACATAGAAAAGTAGACCTATTTCAAGAGGATATATCCAAGCTCGATTTGACATATAAATAGCCTAGCCAAAGAGAGGCAACCCTGACAAACACCATCAATCCAAGTGAGGGTCAATCAATAAAAGTTGAAAAGGTAGACACAATTCCTCCATTCTATGTATCCATCATTATTGGATATTATTTGATGCATAATTATCTCATTGATAGTGTAGTTATTACTTGTGTTATGCCCAAGATGGTAGCTAACAAATTGAACTTGAAGTATGAACCCCATGACAAATGAGTGCTCTAATTGGATGGATCAACTGCCAAGACCATTAGTATAATCAGAGGTTTGACAATAATTATTCATACTTGTCCTACATTAACCATTTATCATGATGTTTTAGTGGTTGATGTTCCTCCTCATTTTTCACTTTGTTTGTCTAGAGAGCTCACTACTAAAATTGGAGGCTATATTACTTCAGACTGGTCTTACATAGGTTTTAGGACTAGATATGGTGCAAACGTGACAATTAAATTAGAGAATCTTTCTAGTTTTCATGTTAAAACATATGTGCCTTACACTTCTAACATGAATTGTTATGTGATTTAAGTAGATGATCACCCTAATAATTAAGAAACTCTAACTTTTCCTGATGTCATCTCAGACTTGTATCTTTCTGAGTGGGGAGTTGAGCAAGGTGGTTTTAAAGAAACTAGTCTTATAACTTACATTCTTCATGAAGATATTGATGGAGTCCTTAAGGAAGGTCATGATAATATCTTAGAACAAGTTGCATTCTAAAAATACCTTGTATAGGTGGATGGTGATGTGAATATCCTAGATTTGTCAAGATATGATAGTCTTAATGAGCAACCCATTCTACTTATAAAAGATGAGAACACTCTTGAACCTAAACCCCAAAAAGAGGTGGGTGACATGTTGAAGTAATATTGTGCCATTATTCAATAATTTGAAGAGGTTAGAATAATTTTAATCATTCAAAGTGAGTGTAGACTTGATGATGGAGACAATCATGTTCTAAATGAACACAAGGAAAAGCTTGAGATCTCCCTAAAGAAAGAAGTAACCATAATAGTCCACCATGTGTTTGATGAGCATAAATAAAAATTTGAGACCACTTCCAAACACAGAGAAACTTTGATGGACCAAGTAGTGTTTGGTGAACAAGAATACAACCTTGAGGGTTCCAAATAGTAAACATGTCTTGTCTCAAGTGCATATAAAATTGAAGAAGCTTTGATGATATCCAATGACCAAATTAAGGACTATCAAATGAGCATGTTGAATTTTAAGAAATCTACCACTTAAAAAAAGTTTCTTTGAGAGGTGAATAAAGTGTTTTTGAGTACTCCAAATGAAAATATTACAGCCAACATAAGCTAAAACCATGGTAAGTCTCTTGATTACCTTCACAAACAAGTGGTCATTAACAAGAATGCACCATATGAGGATCTATTTTTTTGGAGCAGTAAGGATGCAAGGAACATTATCTTTGACTTTAATTGAAGAAATTTAGATGAGTTTTATTTACCTCAAGTTTTTATGTATTGTACATATTAGGATAGGTGTGTTTTATTTCAGTTGGTTTGTTCTTTCCCAAGTGTTCATGAGAACATAAGTGTGAATTTTTTTTCTTGTATTTTTCCTTGCTTCCTTATTATGTGTGATGTGTTTGGTGTTCTTTTATAGGCATCCCAATGTCAATAAAAGTGTATAGGTGACCCCATAGACGAATCGATAGGAGAAGGCTAATGGTCATTAGCATATCAGGCTTGTCACCCCTAGGAAATTACCAAAATGTTGACCAAATTTGACCCTAGGTAAAATTAGGTCAACCCCATATATATTAAAACTTCCTATAGGGTCTTTTTAGGCCATAAAATGGTCATATAGTCATGTTTAGGGTCATTTAAAATGTTTGGCATCTTGGTTATTTATGTCATTATCTTAACATTCCTTTATGTCACCTTTTTGACATTTCTAATGACTTGTATTTTTTCCACAAGAATAAAAGTGTGCAAAAATATTTTCCAATATAAAAGGTATCAGTTGAGTGTTAGATGCTAGTTTGGTAACTAACAAATCCATGTTCAATGTGGAAAGGAGAAGATAACAATAATTTTAAGCAGTTTAAAGGTAGTAATATGATCAATTACAACTAATTGGCACGTGAGAAAGATAAAGAGTGTCCCTTCAGGTTCCCTTAGTCCATTTCCACACTTTAGAATCTTTGATAGGTCTAAAAATGGCAAAAACTAGTTCATATTATCGATCTCTCTCCTAGACAAGTCAAAAAGGTTAATCGATCTTCCTTTGGTACAGAAAGCAGGAGGTGAGTTAGATAAAATTAATTTGGTGGGTGTTAGTACTATAAATGTTATCATTTTCATGGAAATATTTTAATTTTCAATGTACCATTATCTATAAACCATCACTAAGAAGGTTGATGACTTAAAACTGCTTGTTCATCCCCATGGCCTCTAGTTTTCTTATCTATTTATAGTTGTATGATGATTCCAAGAGTTGTATGTGTTTTCTCATAGATGGATTATAATTTTCATGCTTATTATAATCTGGTTTTCATGTATGAAGGTTAAGGAATAAGAATTATTGTGTCTCTTTACTAGTGGAAGGCACCATGGAAGTCTACAGATAGTGTTTCCTTAGTAGTAGAGTTTCGCCCTCCTGTAAATGGTTTTAAAACAAATGTGATATGTTATTTTCAACATATATATGTTTTTTGATAATTTTATCCTTTGGAGGTTAATTATCAAAAGGTCATGGTTATATTTTTAAAGTCTATGACAATTCACACAGTCAGATTTCCTACAACAGTCACCTACAATTAGGTGAAACTATGCCTGGTCAATCATGTTGATATAGAAAAGATATTTAAATGAGTGTGAGAAGACACTCAAGGTGAAACAATAAAAAAAACATCCAAAAGGTTTAAGAATATTTGTGAATACCAATTCTTAGCTCACACTCCTATAACGTCCTCACCTACAGGTAATCTATAGTGGCTTGAGCTCAATGCATATGATACAAAGGAGTTCTAAATGGTAGGTTTGAACTCAATTAATACCTTCAAATAGGTATAAGGGAATATAATATACCAATGTGACAATGTTGAATCAATTATATGTAAACATACCTAGGATCTTATTCCCAAGTTGAGAGAGTAATTTAGAGAGATATCTAACCTTAAACTATTTGAATAAGGTATTTTCTCATATAAAAGACACATGTTGGTGAAGATTCATGAAGTATGAGTAGGAATATTGGTTTCATGATAGAATAATAATCCTAAAGGTAATGTGTAGACACAATAGGATGGTTTCTAAGTCAAGATAAAGTGATGATAAAATGAAGCTAAAACTTGCAGACTTGTAGTATGTGGATAACAAAGTGATGAGAAGATGGTCTCAAGAAAAAAGTGAGTATATGAAAGTGTGAAATGGTGTAAATGACCTTAGGGAGAACCTAAAGGTATGAAGTGTAATTTTCAATTCTATGTAGTCACCTAAAGCAGATTCCTTATTCCCCAAATGAGTTTCTATAGTCTAGCATAGTCATAGGTTGCCCATGTTAGTAAAGGATGCGTGTTTGTCTAATGGACAAAAACATGGAATTAATGAAGATATATAAATATTGCATCAATGTAATGTAACTTTCCCTATGTCTCTTAGGAAATATCAAAATCTACATGGCTCTTTTAACCCCTCCAAGTGGCCACCTACGGGTGACATAGTGTCATAAATTAGTATAGACAAATGATAATACAAGTTAGTTTGGTGTACATTGATTCAAGATGAATGATCATGTTAGATACATTATAAAAAAATTCATATCATGTTACTTTATATTCTAGGTAGTGATGATAATTATTGATAAACAAGTTTCCAATCTCAACTCATAGTCAACCAAAATCCTACACAATATATAGACCTAGTGAGCCAATTTTGAAAAACTTAAAGGTTTGAGGGATTTTTAATCATGGTAAAGTTATGAAACATTGAGAATATGGTATTCATGACCCAATAAATCCCTATAATTTCTCTATTTGGTCAAGTGAATAGGGGATATGGCCTCTATTTTGTCTTAGACATAAGGCACTCCTTGAATAAAATAATATGTAGTTTGGCATGAAAAGAGTGAAATAGATGAAACAAACTATGTTGAATGATTTTTTGAAGTTAATTAATCTTGGGATAAAGGTTAATAGAGATATAAAAGACCCCATAGTCTCAAAAAATCATCAAGAGGGTCAAACACACAAAAAATATAGCCATGCCTATTAGGCCTAGAATTAGGTTTAAGCCCTATATATGTTTGGACTAATATAAATGACCATGAGAGTTTTAAAAACACCTTGAATACATTTAAGATAAGATGGATGACTAGTGGGAGCCATTTTTTTTAGTGAAGTAGCCCAAGTTGGTCATTTTTAGCCAAAACCATCTCAAACCTATCTAGAAAGTATGAGAGAGCTCTATAGTCCAAATTCAAACACTCATATATGTATGGACACCAAACATGAGACATCAAGCAGCTAGGGGTAGTCAAGATTTATGGAATTGGTTCAAGGTTTGGACGTCATAATTTTATGAACTATTGTTAAGAACCAAAACTTATTAAACCCCTTGATAAGACCTGATAGATAAAAGATGATTGGAGATGCATTTAGGAGGGGTTAGTTGACCATGAAACTACTTGGGACATTTATAGAACTCCCTAAGGCTCTTTAGCATACACTTTATCTATATTATTACTTGTATGAACAAGTCTAAAACTAGGTTTTTTGCAAGTTTTTAGGTGTTATAAAGGTAAAGAAGAGAACAAATAGGTGATAACCATTATGGGAGGTATTTAGAGACTTCTTCCTAATTTTGAAACTCATTTCTCACCTTGGTTTAACTTGAAAAGACTTTTGTTATATCATTCATAATAGGTAGTCTAAATAGAAAGTGAGAAGGCAAGATGACTATAAAGTGATGGAAGTGAGAAGAAGTGTTCTAAGAGTTTCATGGAGGTCTATTTGATAGACTAGAGGACAAATTAGATTCATTTGAATTACCTAACATCTATTTAATGAATTTATTTGAGTAAATTCAATCCATTTGAATAGCAAATGTGAGGATGGACCTGGAGGACAAACACAAATGACTACAAGTAATAAATGATAGATGACAAAGATGAATCCATCAGTTAAGGATGAGTTGATAACCTAAATTGACCTATTCTCCACCTTCTCATGATAGAACATATGTGTCAATGATCCTTATGTCAATTTTAGACACTCATGTGCACTTCTCACCATCATGAAGGTAGGTTCAAAGCAAGGCAGTGAAGAGTCTATGCCAACTTGAGGAAGGTGATCTATTTGAGATTAAAACATGTTCATAAAAACCTACTGACTTCATTTCCACTTCATTTCATGTCAATTACAACTATTTTTTAGAGTTTGACAATTGGTATTGTGACCTTTCATCTTCACTTCTTCTCTCTTCATATGTCTATAAATTCAAGACTTTTTTAACTTTTTAAGGGATCTACAATTGGTATGGTGAAGCCCTGATAGTTTTGACAACTCATTTTCTTTTGAATAAATTTTATAATTTGATTTAAATATCTGCAATCTCTTACTTAAATGTATTAAGTGGTTTGTGTATACACATAATATTTTCAACTTTTATTAAATATTGATACTTTCTATCCTGTAGGAACCCATTGAGACTCAATCTCTCTGATTACATACCCTAAGGGGTGAACCAAGAAAGGGGTGGGTAGACCATTGGTGATTTTCAAGATTCTTGTTCCTTATTTCCACTTATTACCAGTCCAACTAGCTCCTAAACCATTGTCTAAGATATTACTCTTCTATTGCATACTCCAATCTTTTTTTGCTTTTCATGCCTCTTTTCCTCACCTTAAACCCCTTTTAAAAGTCATTTGCACTAGGTCAATTGGTTTGACCCTATATAGTTTTGGGTGAGATTCACTTAGGGTCTAGGTTGCCTCTAGGCTGACCTAGCTCATGACTTAGAGAAATTTTGTCCTTAATTGTACTAGGTCAACATTATCAGCCAAAACTTTTGAAAGGGATTAGGCTTAAATCCATCTATATATACAATATCATTTCATCATTATCACAAAAATAAATCAAGAGTTATTATTTGTTTGTACTTATTTACAATTTGCTCTTCCACCATTCTACTTGAGGAGTCTTAGCTTAGGGTTTGTACTTGGAGAATCTAATCTTGTGGAGAAGTCTTAGATGCTTTGGCCTTTCTTGGTGATTTTTAAAAACCATAAAAACCACTTGTGAATCCCCTTTAGACAAGTTAGATATTGAGTCTTGATAGGTTCATCATTTAGGTAAATATTCTCTAACTTTGCTCTTCTCTTTAGTAGATAGAAGTAGCATAAGTATTGGATTTGAATAATATGATTCTTCTTCTTTCATGTATTAGGATCTTTCTCATACATAAAATAATTGAGATTCTTCTATACATGTTTTTTTATTTACTAACCCATACTTTGTGCTACATGCTTTGGCGAGTACTAGATTAGATTTGCTTTACTTATTATTAGTTTAGTGAGATATAAAAACATAGGACTCCCTTAGGGTTATTGCATGTTTGTGATTGAATGGAGGCTTTAGAACCCTCCTTAGCATTATGTATTGTGATAAGAGATCCCCTCATTGAGTCTAGTGGATCCCCATATTGGTCATGTTCTCAATTATCTAATATGTCCCTAATCAGAAGTGTATGGTATGATCTATCTTCTCTAAGTTAGGATTGATTTATAGACATGATGCATTTTTGATTTCATAAATTTTAGTGAACCCAATGTGAATCTAACCCTTGTAGGTTTTATTTCATTATTTTAGCATTTTATTTTTATATATTTGTGATACTAGGTTGATAGTGTCGATATAGTTCAAAATTGTATCCACGTGTTTAACACAATCATATCAATATGAATCTATTATGTTGTTGTAGGTTTTTCATTAGGTATAGGCTACTAGGTTGACCATATCAACACAGTATATTTTACAAGTTTTTAGAAAATAGGGAAATGTAAATCTAGTTTGACTCAATCGATATAGTTTGTAAAATTTGAAAGTATAAATTAGGGTACTTTAATAGTAATCTCATTTTCCTTTGCATCCTTCAACCCACCAAGGTTACTTTCTATCCTTCTTTATCATTTATTTTATTCATTATAGTTCTATTTTTCATAGTTTATAGTCTTCAAAACTACCCCCAATATAGTCAACTAGGTTGACCTTGTTGATGTAGTTTTATATTATATATTCTATCTAGAAAACTAGGTCGACACTATTGACACAATTTTTTTTAGACCCTTGATTCCATAGTACAGAAGCAAAATTATCAACTATATTCTATAATATTTGCATATGTTATCATTTGAAATGATACTTTACTATGTTTCAAATTTATAATTAACACTTGTTCTAGTAATTAACTAACACTCACTTTTTGTTACTTACATGCTTAGAATAGATCGCATAGTTTAATTAGGTGGTTTCTCAATATACCATTTAGTTGCACTATTTTGTCTTTTATGTACACACTACCAAATCACATAAATCTAAATATTCATTTAAATAATTATCTACCTAAGACCTACCTACTTGGATTTCATCACCAAGGGGGAAGCTGACTTGATTTTCTGGCCAAGTATAAATATGTGGTTAATGGTGTATTTTATCCAAGAACATAATACCCTTATCATTATAGTGTGTGATGTGAGGGGGTAAGCCCCAATACCAATCCAATAACATTACCAACATAGATCCCTTTTAGCCTAAACATCCTAAAACCATCTTTAGATTTATTTCTAGTTCCTTGCTTACATCCAACTCCCTATCACATCTAAAATTATATTCTAATAATCTAACAACATTTAGGATGACCACTCAGTTAGCTTTTACTTTCCAATTTAACTACTTTTTCTTTGCTTAATTGTATATTGTATTGTAAAAAAATTCATTAACTAGTGTTCGTGCAAGGTTTTGTGTTGTGTGCTTAAATTAAATCAACCTCATTGACCTAATTAATTGTGTTTCCTTTTATTTATTGATTTCAAACGTAATTAAAAATTTTCACCTATTTTAGTACATATTATCCAAATTTTGGCTAACATAAAGAAATTTTATCTAGATATGGTTTGGACAGCTGAGTTAGGTTCTTGTTGAAATAATTATTTAATGTGAGCAAAGTTCTAAATGGAATGAGTGGACCAAAGAGATCATATAACTTGCAAAGATTTTGAAAAACTATAAGTTAACTTAAAGTGTAAATTTTCAATTTCTAAATGATAGGTATAGAATTGTAGAGACCCTATGGGGTGTTAAAAGTTCTTAAAATGAGTATGGAAGTGCATGGCATTCATCTGGTTCTTCATTGTATTCATCTAGACATTTTGGATTTAGTGGTAAATTTTTTGAGTAGACAGTTTGTTGACATTATCATTGTCACATGTGGATGAGTCAGGGAGAATTGGTCATATGTTTTTAATCACATTAGTCCCAAGTTTCTATGTGTTAAATTTTAAGACATGCATCTAAGCATAACAAAAGTTATTGAGGTCCAAAGTTGGCCTTTTAGACAAAATTCATGAAGTTTCTATACGTAGCTAATTTGCAAAGAAATTCAAATAGAGCTAAGTGAGCATATTAATGAGGCCATATCTTACATGTGTGGTAGTCTCAAGATAAAATTATCATATGGGTTTATTTAGATTAGTCCCTAGTTTTTATGCACTAAGTTTTAGGTCATGCAATGAAGCATAGAAGAAGATATGAGGGTGAAAAGTTGATCTCCCAAGCAATTTGAGACTATTTTCTATGATAGGTACACATATGTCATGCAAAACACATAGGTCAAATCACTTCAACATTTTATAAGTACAGTTATAAAGATCCAAAAACCAATGGATCCAGTGAGCACAATGTTTTTCATCTTAGGAACATCTCCAGTAAATTTTGTCCCTTCATGATTTTTGCACTTAAAGATATAAATCTTTAAAGTGGGTCAAATAATAGGATATGTTCACACGAGAGTCAAATTAAATCTCAATAAAAAATCAATTGGAGCTTAAATTTGATGATCTACATGATATCAAATATATCTGCATGAATGTTAAATGATGGGTGCACAAAGATAAATTTTAAGACATGTTAAAGAGTCATTGAATTTAAAAAGGTAATCAGATTTGATGGTCAACATTTGAATATATAACCAAAGCCAACAAAGTGAGGTAACCTGATATTGTTAGTGGGTCCCTAAAAGATCAATGGCACACATTTAATCATACATCAAGATCGATAGAGAAAAATAAGTCAAAAGGGTCATAGGATATTGATGATGAATACAAAGAGGACAAGTGTCAAAAGTCAGTGGGTATTGGTAGAATATCAATGGCTAGTAGGCATTCACACAAGGAAGATCAATGGTGCTTAGAAATATAGAAAGAGTCAAATAGGTCATGTCAAATATCAATAGCTAATGAATGAGGGTGAGATCAAAAATATTTTGATGGAAGTTGACAGAGTAATTTTTCAACATAGGTAGGTAAATACATAGAAAGTCAAATCTAGATATGACCCAAGCAAAGCTAGAATGATTATTTCAAGTTTGAAGAGTGTCATTAAGGTTTAGTTTGGACATCTAGTTCAAATATCTAGAACATATATACTACATAATTATTCTTTAAATAAAGTCATCATGTGTAGTGATTTCTTGGCTTCTAGCATGCAAACAGATTAGGTTTAAACCTAATATAGTTTAGAGCAAGATGATGTGGCCTATGAGCTTTCTCTAAATAGGGCAACTATAGGAAATGTAATAATATGATTGTTTTCCAATATATAAAGATATATGTGCTCATATATTATGATACAAATAGGCATTGCTAGTAATTTGACCTATCAATGCCAAATTACTACCCCTATCAATCAAAACTTTTAAAATTTTGATCATTAACACTTCATAACTGGTCAAATTAGGAGATGGTAACCTAAAAATACTAATTATGGTAAAAAATGTCAAAAATGGATTGTAAAAGATTATTAAATTGTCTAATTTATCTTTTATCATGTTCAAAATTATGAATTCAGCCTATGTCTAAAATTTCAAGTCATGAAAAGGTGTTTTCATATGTCTTAATAGCCCAAAAAGGGCCAAAATAGCCCACACATGCTAATTTCTAAGTTTAAATCATGAAAAAGGTTCTTAAAAGTTTAAATTTTCATTATTTTGCATTTTAAGCTTATAAAGACTTATTTTCAAGTAGTGGAAAGTGAAAGTTCTCTTTTAAAAAGCCAAAATAAGCATTTTTCTTCATTTTGCATGTGATAGTACAGAATCCATAAAAAATCCATATAGATAAGGTAGGAGGATTCAATTTCAAGGCATAATAAAGCTTCATGATTAATTTCATGACAATTCATGGCCATACAGGCCCTAAACTGGCCTTCTTCTATTACTTTGCTTGTTGGCACAAAAGGACCTATTTGTAGGTTTTTGATGGTACATTCTACTAGAGAAGAGTGAAGGTCTAAAATTTGGGGTGAATAAACTAGACTTAGTGGGATTATTGATGATATAATTTCTTTATAAATTGTATTTTCCAAGCTCATGAACCATTTAGTTGAAGATAGGTCAAATTATGTTGTTGTACAATTGGGAAGGCAACCAATTTTCTTCAATTTCTCCTCACTTGGGTAGAGTTTCAAAGAAAATTAACTTGTTATATAATATTGAGGAATTTGTATACCTTTTAATAGTATTTTTTAGGTGTTCTTAATCTAATTTAAGGTTAAACAAGGGTCAGAAACTCAATTAGTTAATCTATAGTGTAGTATGGGCTTCAAAGGTGAGTTGTACGATTATGGAAGAGGAAGGTAGCCTCAAAATTTCAATAAATTTGTGTTTATAGGGCTTCATAAATTTTTTCATGATTTTATATCATTTTTATTAGAGGATTTCTAATTTTTATGGCCAATAATCCCATCTCCATGCTCTCAAAGTGCTCAAATGGACTAGTTTAGCATTCTTTAAGGAATTTTTGAAAATTTTATGGTTTTTGGAGAAAAACATGATTCATTTTCAGTCTCTTTCCCTCCTATAATGGCCTCCAAATTAGGTGGATGTTATGATCATTGGTTTTTTTTCATAAGATACTTCAGGTAACCTTTGTCATGTTCCTTCTTCCTCCTTTCCCACCTCCATCTCACCCACCCCATACCACTACCATACTCAGTATTTTAATTGTGTTTTATACATTTTTTCCACCATCCATTGTTGGGTTAAATACAAAAATTTTCAAGATTTTATTACATACAATATTACTCAATTGCCTAGATCAGAATAATTAAGTTTAAAAATCTATATCAAAATCTACTTTGTAACTCATAGATTAAAAATAATCTAAACATGTACTTACAAGTTAAATAAATAAATATAGAATAATAAATACACGAAAGAAATGGAGAAATAAAAGATGATTAAAAATAACATACAAAAATACTGACATAGTATTTAACATGGTTCACCCAAATGTTGGGCTACATCCACCAAGAAACTCAACAATTCTTCTATTCAAACTTCCAAAGGAATTCATACAAGTGCCTAGAACTTCCTACCCCTTAGTATCTATATCAGATCAGTCTAGAAACACCTTTATCTGAAGATAATTTTCTCTTTCTATCAATTACTATGCAGCTACATTCTAACCCTTTTTATCTCTAATTCAAAACTACATGATTGTCCTGCCTCTTTTCCCACTTTTAAAGGGATTATCATTAAAAATATGGAAGTAAAAAATATATTCTAAATTCCTATAATTACAATATATTACAACTTCCTTGGAAAATAAGGAAGTACAATTTTTTTCTAACTTCCAGCTGTTACAATCTCTTACAACTTCTTTGTAGAATAAGGAAGTACAAAACTATTCTAATTTTCAACTATTAAAATATGTTACAACTTAAAAAATAAAGAAGAAAAAATATATTAAAAATATTAATAAAAACAAACTAATTTAAATAGTCATACAAATAAAATAGTGATGCATAGGCTATTGTCAAATCACCATCTAACCATCCATAGGTTTCTTCTGCATTCAATTGATTTCTATAAGAGCATATTAACAATAGACCTTTACAACCCTACCAACACAAATTTATAACCAATATAACCATGGCCACATAATTATTATATCGATCCATAACATTAGGACTAAAATTTGACATTAACCTATTCCTATCAATTTATAACAACACTTATATATAGAAACTTATAGTATCAGTCATGTTGTAGACTTTCTATTTATTGGTTACCCACAACAACTATAGTCTTTACCTATAGGTTTCCCATAATAATTATATGTTTTCACCTATAGGTTTCCCATAGCCACTATAAGTTTCATCTATAGGCTACCCACAACAACTATAGTCTTCACCTATAAGTTGCCTACAGTAACTATGGATTTTCATCTATAGGTTGGCCACAATAAATATAGGTTTTCACCTATAAGTTACTCATATCCATTACAGGTTTCATCTACAAGCTACCTAAAACAACTATAGGTTTCAATCTTTTCCATTAAAATAAAATGAAGCATTATGTTTCCACATCTCCAACAATCTCCCACTTGGAGACATAAGAACACAACACCAACTGTTGTAACCTCCCACTTAAACTTAGAACTATTAATTTCTTGTTCTTCAAGATCATGCTTGAAATCCCATAGAAGTTGAGTGTGCCATAAAATTCATACTAAAATTACCTTAGTAAACATATCTATAGGATTCTCCCTTGAGTGAATCTTCTCAATATTGAATTGCCTACTTTCCAAAACTATACATATGAAGTGGTAACGAAGCTCTATATGCTTTATCCTGCTATGAAAAGCAAAGTTTTTAGCTAGGTGAATATCACTTTGGATATCAAAGTATAGAGTTTACCCATATTTATTAACTCCCAACTCCTCCATAAATATACTTAACCATAAAAAATATTTATTTGATTCAGTGCAAGCAATGTATTCAATCTTAGTGGTAGAAAGTATAATAACTTTCTGTAGCTTAGAAACCCATGAGACTGTAGTTCTTCCAACTATGAAAATATAGCTAGTGGTATACCTTCTACCATCCAAATCACCTACCATGTCACTATCTAAAAAACCTTGCAACCCAATATTAGAACCTTCAAAACATAAACACATACTAGAGGTTCCACATAAATATTTTAAAATCCACTGAACTGCTAACCAATATTACTTACTAGGGTTATTCATGAACCTACTCACTACTCCCACTGCTTGGGATATGTCTAGATGAGTAAAAATCATAACATACATTAAAATACACAAAACTAAAGCATATGACACCTTTGCCATATAATGTTTCTCCTCTTGTGCCTTAAGAGATTATGTCTTACTCAACTTGAAGTGGCCAGCTAAAGGTGTAGAAATAGATTTATAGTTTTGCATACCAAATCTTAACAACACCTTTTCAATATATTTATATTTAGTTAAAGTTAGTTTTTTACCTAATATATCTCTATTAATTCTCATTTTGATAATTTTTTTGGCTAGTCCAAGATCCTTCATGGCAAACTCTAAAGAAAGCAATTTCTTTAATTCACTTATTCTCTGCATGTTAGCTCCACACAACAACATTTTATCAACATAAAGTAAAAGAATATTAATTCACCATTTTCAAATTTATTACCATAAACATAATGATCACTATGAGTACAAGCATATCCATGCTCTAACATGAAAGTATCAAACCTTAGGTACCATTGCCTAGGTGCCTATTTCAAACCATATAAACTTTTCAGCAATTTACAAACCTTTCTTTCTTTCCCCTTTACCTCAAAACCTTTTTTTCACTTCATGTAGATGTCCTCTTCTAAATCTCCATGTAAGAATGTTATCTTCACATCCATATGTTTTATGTGAATATCATTAGAAGAAACAATACTTAATATAGTTCTTATTGAGGTGATTTTGATAACAAGAGAAAATACCTCTGAGTAATCAATTCCAACCTTCTATGTAAAGCCTTTAACAACAAGCCTTGCTTTGTATGTATTCTACCCACTCTCATCTTATTTTAAATATAAAACCCACTTATTTTGTAGTGCTTTATTATCAGGTGGTAAATCCACCAATTCCCATGTTTTACTATGTTTCAAGGTATCCAATTCTACTTTCATACCCTTTTCCTATTGCACACAATCTTTGTCCTACTTAGCTTCTATAAATGATTCAGGTT
The DNA here is from genome assembly GCA_037957365.1 of Torreya grandis. NCBI lineage: Eukaryota > Viridiplantae > Streptophyta > Pinopsida > Cupressales > Taxaceae > Torreya > Torreya grandis. Next base: position 2,421,370 of record JARHVA010001379.1, on the reverse strand, counting down.
GTCCACTCTTAGTTAGTAACAAACAAAATAAATATGGATAATATCTATCAAGAGGTTTACTTACTCTTTTTGACCTCCTTACCACAGGTGTGACTGGTTAACTTTGAGCTTCTCTTGGCCCAATATTCTTATAAGAATCCATTGGGTCAATAATGATCCTATTCCCATTATTTGATTCTATAGAGGTAAATGGATTATTCTGTAAGTTATTTTTTCTTTCTCCAAATACACTTGGAGGTATGCCAAGATTTTATTTACCAAGTGGATGTTCCACTTTCTTTTTTTCAAGTTGGTCCTTATATATCACACTTTCATTAAATATCACATCACGTGATCTCACAATCTTTCTATCATCTAAACACCAGAAATGATAACCAAAAAAAATACCACCATATCCAATGAAATTTCATCTCATCAATTTATCTTTTGACTTATTTCTATTTTCTTTATCAATGTGCACAAATGCTTCATAGCTAAAAACTTTTAAATGAGAGTAGGAAACACTTTTACATGTCTAAGCTTCCTTGAGAATATCACTATCTAAAGCACTAGATGGTCCTTTGTTAATCAAGTAAACAATAGTATGAGCCGTATCTACCCAAAAATTAGGGGAAAACTAGCATGGAATCTCATGCTTCTAGCTCACTCCATAATTGTTTAGTTAATTCTCTCACTTACACCATTCTATTGAGGAGTATAAGGCACTATTACTTATTTTTGGATTCCTTCTTGTGCATAGTAGTTCCAAAATTCTTTTGAGGTGTATTCACCTTCATTATCATATCTTAAGCATTTTAGCTTCATGCCTGACTCATTTTATGTAAGGGATCTCCAAATTTTAAAGGTTATAAATACATCAAACTTATTTTGAATAAAATAAACCCATAACTTACGAGTTGTATCATCCACAAATGTAACATAATTCTTTGAGCCTCCGAATGATTGTACAAGGTTTGGTCCCCAAACAATAGAATGTATTAATTCTAATTTATTTTATTTTATTTTAGGCCCAACCTTCAAAAAATAAACTTTATTTTGTTTACCAAAAATGCAATGTTCACATAATATAATTTAATAGACTTTAAGTCTGATAAATTCCCTTTCTTATGTAAAATGTTCATACATTTTTGACTCATATGACCCAATCTTGAATGCCATAAATTAGTTTCTAGATCAGAAGTAGAAACTAATGTAGTATTAGAATCAATAATGCAATTACTCAAATAAAGTGTTCCTTCCCTTTTTCCTCTGCCTACAATAAGATTACCTTTTGTTACCTTCAAGGATTCTACATTGAAAGTAAAAACACATTCATCTTCTGCTAATTGACTTGTAGAAATAAGATTTTTGGTAAGACTTGGCACATGTCTTACTTCTTTGAGTATCCATTCATTTCCATTATGTAGCTTGATCTTTACTGACCCTTTGCCAACAATATCACAAGGTTCATTGTCTCCCAAGAAAACTTGTCCAAACTTGCCACTTACATAGGTTTTAAAATACATGGGATTGAAAGTAGCATGAAAAGATGCCCCTGAGTCAATCACCCATGGCTCAACCTTTGTATAACATGAAAAAACTAAAGCATCTTGATACACAGTAGTAGTATCACTTAAGGCAATATTTTCCTCTTGGTTATTATCATTATTTTGTTTCTCCTTGTGATTCTTTTTAGGAGCCCAACACTGCTTTCTCATATGGCTAGACTTTCCACAGTTCCAGCATACAACACTTCTTCCTTTTGACTTGGATCTATGTTTGGAAGATAAATATCTTCCCTTAGATCCATGGCTCTTACTCCATTGTCTATTCTTTTATCTCCCTCTAGATTCAACATTTAGTGCATTACTTGTTGAATACTCACTAGATGTCTTCCTTTTTTTTTTAGAGAGATTATGACACTAAAAACGTCCTCCATTTTAAGATTATTGCTCCTAGATATGTTGTTACTCACAATCACCACAATATTATTCTAGGATTTAGGTAGGGAACATAGTAACAACAAGACCTTGAATTATTCATCTAGTTTCAATTTCAAAGAAGTCAAATAATTTGTAATAGTATTGTAATCATTTATATGTTCAGCTACACTTAAATTCTGATTCATTTTTAGGTTTAATAACCTCTTCATTAGATACACCTTGTTTTCTACTAAAGGTGTCTCATACAACTTGCATAAGGTGGTTATAAGTTCTTCTATAGTCTTTTTTTAGATATATTGGAGGCAATACTTCCTTCTAAGCAGAGCCTTATAGATCCCAAAGCTTTTCTATCCAAGACATTCCATTCCTCATCTGTTCTCTTTCCATATCCCTTTGCCTTTCCATCAATTGATAGATAGAGATCCTTTTGATACATATAGTCAATCACCTGTATCTTGAGTAAAAATTAAAGTGGATCGAGATATAAATCTTTAAATTAGGTCAAATAGTAGGATATGTTTGTGCAAGAGTCAAATTAAATCTCAAGCAAAAATTAATTGGAGCTTAGATTTGATGATCTACAAGATGTCAAATACATCTGCATGAATGTCAAATGATGGGTGCATAGAAATCAATTTTAAGACATGTTAAAGAGCCATTGAATTTCAAAAGGTAATGAGATATGATAATTAGTGTTTAAATGTACAACCAAATCCAACAAAGTGAGGTAGATTGATAGTGTCAGTGGATCCCCAAAAGATCAATGACACACATTTAATCATACATCAATATTGATAGAGCAAGATAAGTCAAAAGGGCCATAGGATATTGATGATGAATATAAAGAGGATAAGTGTCAAAAGTCAGTGGGTCCTAGTAGAATATCAATGGCTCATAGGCATTCGTACAAGGAAGATAAATGGTGCATGGAAAGGTTGAAAGAGTCAAACAAGCCATGCCAAATATCAATAGCTATGAATGAGGACAAGTTCAAAAATCTTTTGATGGAAGTCGATAGAGAAATTTTTCAATATAGGTAGGTAAATACATAGAGAGTCGAGTCTAGATATGATCTAGGCAAAGCTAGAATGATTATTATAACTTTGAAGATTGTAATTAAGGTATAGTTTGGACCTATAGTTCAAATATCTAGAACATTGATCTGGGCAACAATTTAGGTGACAATTCGGGTGACAGTTCCACCCCAATTGATGATGAAACTTCTGGGAGCCATAACTTTTGCACCGTAGCTCCAATAGACTCACCGTTTGAACCGTTGGAAAGCTAAGAATGAGGATAATGTCATGATATGGCATTAATATTTAATAAATTAATTTTTACCCCAAAAAACCCAATGGAAGTGCCCTAAATTTCAATTCTAGTAGTGCAGTCTAAAAATAGTAAGTTTCTAAAAATAGTAATTCCTCAAATTCTGTATTGTTTTAAATCTTGGAAGTTGAACCACTTAATCTCCCTCAATATTGGTGACCTTCCACATCCTCCCCATGCTTTAAAAATGTGTATGAATGAAGAGGTAACCTGAAATGTGAAGATAGACATCTCTTCCCAGAGATAAGCATATATTTGTATTGCGATCTTGAGTAATACTACATCTCTTCTCAGAGAATTCATTGTTACTATGTTATTTCTATGCTATTGAAATATTTATCAACCAAAACTTCTATGTTTTGGATCAAACATATAGACTACAATAATTATTATTTAAAGGAGGTCATCATGTGTAGTGATTTCTTGGCTTTCAACATGTAGATAGATTAGGTTTAAACCTAATATAGTTCAGAGCAAGACTATGTGACCTATGTGCTTTCTATAAATAGGGAAACTATAGAAAAAATAATAATATGATTAGTTTTCAATATATAAAGAGATATATTCTTAGATATTATGATACAAATAGGTATTATTAGTAATTTGACATGCTAAGGCCAAATTACTACCCTTATAAATCAAAACTTTCAAAATTATGGTCACTAACCCTTCGTAGCTGGTCAAATCAAGAGATGATAGCCTAAAAATGCTAATTTTGTTCAAAAAACATCAAAAATGGATTGTAAAAGATTATTAAATTGTCCAATTTATCTTTGATCATGTTCAAAATTATGAATTCAACTATGTCTAAAATTTCAAGTCATGAAAAGGTGTTTTCATATGTCTTAATAGCCCAAAAAGGCCCAAAATAGCCCACACATGCCAATTTCTTAGTTTAAAACATGAAAAAGGTTATTAAAAGTATAAATTTTCATTATTGTCATGTTAATCTTCTAAAGACTTAGTTTCAAGTAGTGGAAAGTGAAAGTTCTCTTTTAAAGGGCCAAAATAAGCCTTTTTCTTCATTTTGCATGTGATAGTATGGAATCTGTATGAATTAAATATAGATAAGGTAGGAGGAGTCAAGTTCAAGGCATAATCATGCTTCATGATGAATTTCATGGCAATTCATGGCCATACAATCCCTAAACCAACTGTCTATTACTTTGCTTGTTGGCATAAAAAGACCTATTTGTAGGGTTTTTGATGGTACATTCTGCTGGAGAAGAGTGAAGGTATAAAATTTGGGGTGAATAAACTAGACTCAGAGGAATTATTTATGATCTAATTTTTTTCTAAATTTTATTCTCTAGGATCATGAACCATTCATTTGAAGATAGGTCAAATCATGTTGTCTTGCAACTAGGAAGGCAACCAATTTTCTTCAATTTCTCCTTACTTGGGTAGAGTTTCAAGGAAAATTAACTTTTTATACAATCTTGATGACTTTTTAAAAAAAATTATAGTCTCCTTCAGGTGTTCTTAATCTAATTCAAGGTTAAACAATGGTTACAAACTCAACCATTTAATCTGTAGTGTAGTATGGGCTTCAAAGGTGAGTTGTACGGTTATGGAAGAGGAAGACAGACTCAAATTTTCAATAAATATGTGTTTACAAGGTTACATAAAGTTTTTCATGATTTTAAATCATTTTTCTTAGAGGATTTCCAAGTTTTATGGCCAATAAACCCATCTGCATGCTCTCAAAGTGCTCAAATGGGCTAGTTTAGCATTGTTTAAGGAATTTTTGCAAATTTTAAGGTTTTTGGAGAAAACCATGATTCATTTTCATTATATTTCCCTCATCTAATGGCCTCAAAATTATGTGGATGTGATGATCATTGGTTTGTGTTTTCATAAGATGCTTCAGGTAACCTTTATTATGTTCCTTTTTCCTCCTTTCCCACCTCCATCTCACCCACCTCATACCACTACCATCCTTAGTCATGTCACTATTTTTCTACCTTTTCTCCCACTCTCAATTGTTGGGTTAAATATAGAAAGTTTCAAGATTTTATTACATACAATATTACTCAATTACCTAGATCAAAATAATTGAGTTAACAAATTTGTATCAAAATCTACTCTGTAACCCACAAATTAAAAATATTCTAGACATGTACTTGCAATTTAAACAAATAAATATGGAATAATAAATAAATTTAGAAAATAGAGAAATAAGAGATGCTAAAAAACAACATACAAAAATATTGACATAGTATTTAACGTGGTTCACCAAAAATTTGGGCTATGTCCACCAAGAAACTTAGTAATTCTTCTATTTAAACTTCCAAAGGAATTTATACATGTGCCTAACACTTCCTACCCCTTAAGATCTATATCAGAGAACTATAGAAACACCTTGGTTTGAAGATAATTTAAATTACTATGTAACTACATTCTCACACTTTATTATCTACAATTCAAAACTACATGATTATTCTACCTCTTTTCCCACTTTTAAAGGGATGATCACTAAAAATAAGGAAGTACAAAATCTTTTCTAACTTCCTACAGTTACAATCTATTATAACTTCAGTGCAAAATAAGGAAGTACAAATTTTGTTCTAACTTCTAGCTGTTACAATTTGTTACAACTTCCTTGCAAAATAAGGAAGTAAAAATCTATTCTAATTTATAGCTGTTACAACTTCCTTTTAGAATAAGGAAGTATAAATTTGTTACAAATATTAATAAAGACAAACTACTTTAAATAGTCATATAGCTAAAATAATGATGCACGGGCTATTGATAATTCACCATCTGACTATCCATAGGTTTTTTCTACATTCAATTGATGCCTACGATAGAATTATTAATAGTAGACCTTTACAACCCTACCAACATAGATTTGTGGCCAATGTAACCATGGACACATAGTTCTTATATCGATCCAAAATATTAGGATTGAAATTTGACATTAATATATTCTTATCAATTTATAACCACACTTATATATAGAAACCCATAGCATCAATCACGCTACAGACTTTCTACTTACTTGTTGCCCATAGAAACCATATTCTTCACCTACAAGTTACCCATATCAACTACAAGTTTTCACCTATATGTTTCTTATAGCCACTATAGGTTTCATTTATAGGATGCCCATAACAATTGCATTCTTCACCTACAAGTTGCCTATAGCAACTACATATTTTCACCTACAAGTTACCCATAGCAACTATAGGTTTTCACCTATGGGTTGCCTATATAGATTGCAAGTTTTATCTATAGGATACTCACAGCAACTACATGTTTTAATATTTTCCATTAAAATAGAATGAGGCATTATATTTCAACATATCCAACATCCATGTTTTTTCATCCATCACTCTAAATGTATTTCCACTTCACTCACCCCTCAAACCCCACCTCTATTCCATGATATCACCTTAAGGATCCAAAGGTAGATCAAGGAACACTATGAACATGATAAGGAGTGTTTGTAGGCTAGTCAAGGTTACATATAGCCATAAAGTAGCCTACAATAGTATAGCATAGTCAAGGTGTTTGATGTTGCAATGAAGATAAAGAACATGAGAGATACATGAAGGCATATACACAATTATAAATCACTCACATAGGAGAATAAAGGTTGACAAAGGCATCATACTAAGAATGATCAAGAAGGATAGACCATAAAGCTTCATAATATAGCTAATATAAAGTCTCATAGGCCTAATATCTAGCCAAGACATTAGTATAAACAAAAGATATGAATCTCAAAGGGGAAAATACCTTTCTTATGGTCTATAGGCAATGAACTTACCTATTACAATAATGAAAGAAACAAAATCATGTTTTTGAGCCTTCCTTGAGGTTTGGATTGGTAAATTCCATTTAATATCTAAGGCATACATAGTCATGTTTGAGGAGAGATATGACTGTTCTTAGGTAAAATGTTTGTTGAGGTCTTGACAAGATGTTGATCATGTTTGGTCATCAAAAGTATACTTAAAAGGATTTTAAGGACCATTGTTCTAAGTATCAAACAATATAAGGTACCTAAGGAGTAGCCTAAGGTATTAAGTATGAACCTAAAACCTTAGACAAAGCCTATAGGCTTGTGTTACAATGGAGGAAAGCCTAATTCCCAAGTGGTATAGAGACTTTCAATAGCTAGTTAATACGCAAGGATATATGGACTTTTGAGATTGGTAATCTCATAGTTTTCAAGGATAATAAGACACTTTAAAGCTATATTAGCCTAAGAGGGTTTTTTTAATTCACCTAAAGGTAGTAGATGATAGGATACAAGCATCTAAAAGCTGCCTTGGAAGGAATACTATAGTATAGGGGTTATAATCTTTATAGTGCTTTGAAGGTCATTTGTTTAATAAGGTGTTGAGAGAAATTGATCATCAAGATAGAAAGGAACCTATAGTTTATATAAGTCTTGATGGATCTAATGAGACACTAAATAAAACCCTATATGATTTTACTGACATATCCATAGTGGTAAGGGTATTGATCATCAATAAGCCTTCCAAGAGTTGTAAGTATACCTTAATTTAGGGTTGTGAAAGCCATCAATGTGGTATCTAATGCATCAGTCACCAAAAGTGAGGTCACCACAAGCATGACAAAGTTCAAAATAAGGTAATTTATAGTTGAAGAGCACCTACAACCCTAAAGTGCATAACAAGCTTGTGTTGTGACTATGTGAGCGCTTGTTGGCATTCAAGAGGACTTTTTCATGAAAGGAGGCTATATCTAACATCAAAACATAAGTGGCATTTATATTATCATTTTCATGAAGAGTTTAAAAGGAAAAGTAATTATAGGGTTAAAATAAGTTTTATAAGGATAAAAATAATCACCTACAATCAAGATCAAGCAACCAACAATACCTTATATTCACTTACAGTTAGAGGGTATAGGGTCAACAAGGGAAGCCTCCTTGAAGGTATGAAAATATCAAATGCAAGGAGATGTTCATACTCTTTGAAGATGAAGGATAGGTGTGAAATAGTCAAGAGATAAATTCAGTCATGACATCATCCACATACAACCTAAAATACCATACAGATGTCTCTTCAAGCTATAAAATGAAGTTGATAGGCACAAAGGGACTAATGATGGTTTCATATCCATCACAAGGGGAAATTTGAGAGAATGATTGATGATGATGAGGATTAGAGAATAATTTTGGGGATTAATAAAGCATGTATTCAAGGTCAACTAACCTACAGGCAGCCTTAAAGCTAGACCCACAGTCAAAAAGGTGAATGGGTGGTTTAAGTGTGCATAGAGGGTTTTTGACTTTTCTATAAAGTCATTAATGTTGGGAGGTAATAATGATATAATAGAGACAAAAATGGAATATTATATTGTGTTCATTTAATATGAATCTACCAAAAGTAGTCTAAATCCATTCCCTAATGATCACCTATAACCAAGGTGAAATGATACTTGGAATAGTCATCAAGGGTTTTGAACTCTTAACAGGGGTTTAATGTTTGACGAGAAATCATCTTTTTGAATGGATTTTAAAAATCCCTATATTTTTTATACTATCATATCATCATCAATGGAATTTAAAAATAATCACCTATAATTCCCAAGCACATTCCATAGACTTGTACAAAATTATGCATAAAAGAGGCCTAAAATCTTGCATAAGGGAGTCAAATGGCTATGAGGAGATGTGTGGATGGATTAAATTTTATATAAATGGTTTTTGGTAACCTATTAAAGATGTAATATCCCCTAAATATTCTCAAAATATATCAACATCCACCTAATAAATTAAAACACTAATTTTGAGGCCTAATTGCCTTGCTAGAAAGGTCAAGTATGCTAGAAAATAGGTGTAGAGGAGTTTTACCAAGTTATTGAGGAGATTATTGAGATAAATGAAGATGATTTTTAATTTAAAACCTATAAAAATCATGAAATCACCTTCAAAAAATGTAAAATATAGTAAATTATGTACATAGTCCATACACAGGGGTCAACTTTAAAGGAAAAATAAGGGTTTTAGGAGCTACAGGTGATTTCAATATCCTAAATTTTGTATAAATGGTCATCATGAGTTGAATAATATTATTAATAAGTTTAATATTCATTGGATGAGTGGAGATTTTTGTTTTTTTATCTCATACCTCAACATGTCTATTTGAGATCACCATTGGAGCATGCATCATTTTGGAGTGCCATAGAGGTTTCAAAGTCCAGATAATTTTTTTTTAAAGCATGTTATGATGTTCTTAAATCATCATAAGACCTTTAAAGAGTGTAAAAACTCCAAATTTTATGCAAACCATGCTCATACAAGCTTTTGCAAGCAAATAGACATATAGGCCAAAAGGGTTTTTTTTTTAAAAAATTTCAAGTAAAATATGATTTTAGAGTGTTTTTAAAGCATGGTAAAAAAACCCATGATGATGCTTTCAGGTTTTTTGAAGCAGGGGAAGAATAATTTTCATCTTGGTGAAGATTTTCACTTTTTATAGTTTTAGAAACCCTTCTAAGCCTCCTGTTTAGATGCTCGTATCTTTCACCACATGAGGATTTTGCCCAAAATATATTAGTATGTTTTGAGTACCCATATTTAATTATAATTAATTAATAATTTAGATCATTTAATTTTATATGATTTATGAATAATCATTAGGAGCATAGGTAACCTGGAATGCAGTCAAAACCTACAGACAAATTTCCTTCATGTGGTAACTTTTCATATCTTTTGCATGGGAGCCCAAAATTTTTAGGGATGTTAAGGGGGTTATTTTGATACAAATAAATGTAAATATTTTTATATTTTGAGTTTTTCACTTCATGAATCATCATTTCGAAGATTTAGCTTTAAAACCCTCCTAAACCACTAAAAATCCTAATTTTGAGAAAAGTGGATTTTATTGAAATAAAATCATCATGGATCAAAATAAAATATTTTAAAACATAAATTAAACTTTTATAGGATTCCATAAATTCAAATTTTATGCATGGATTTGGACAGATGAGGGTAAACATCATGTTTTTATGGAAAAAAGCATGTAAAATGAAATACAGGGTAGTTCAATGAAATATAATCAATGTAGATAAAAGCCTAAGACTTTTTATTCATCTTAAAATCTTAATTTGATCAAAAATAATCCCATAAGTGTCCCTAATAGTTTGATCAAAATGGCTAGTCTATAGGAAAATGGAGCAAAATAGGCCTAGTCAACCCTGTTGACTGAATGATGAGAGTTTTTCATCAAAATCACATATCTAGTGATGAGGAAAGTTGTTCCAAGTATAATTAATTATTTTTATAGGTTTCATGGCTTCTTTTTTTAGTTTTAATTTAGATCAAATGCATATATTAGCTTTTAGGCCTATTTGGTCTAATAGGCCTAACTGGTCAAATGATTAACTTGAAGATTGGCATTGAAAGAGCTATCATGGAGTTTAATTGAATTTCAATGCCACTTTTACATTTTTCCATGGAGATTTCATGAACACCTCATTATTTAAAGATTCTTTTCATGCAATGTGGAATTAGTTTTGAGTTGACCAATCAAGCTTCAAGTTTACTTTTCACAAGTATCATGCATCTCTCCTGGGTGGACATGTGATTCAAGATTTTCAAACACTTTAAGTGGAGTTCCTTTTTTAATTTTGGTATATAATTTCATGCAAAGGGATATTGAATTGTTAGCATGGGCCCACCACCTCCTTTCTATGCCAAGATTGAAGACCATGCATATTTTGGGGAGTTTGAAGATATTTTAAAGAGTTGATTGAATATTGTAAAAGGATTAAGTCTTTGGTTAACTAACCAAGACTATTTATTATCTAAAATAAACACAAAATTAGCTTAGGTTAGTATTTATACATATATTTTGGATTTTTCAAGCCATTTTATTATAATTCTTGGAGCTGGAAGAAATTGTAATTAATGCCATTTATCAAATAAAAGAAAATCTTTTTGTATATGGTTTTGGATCAGAATAGAGTGTAATTTGACTATGTACTAGAATAAAAGTGGCATATACTTACCCTTTTGCAAGTCATTTCCACACCTACTATGAAAATCTCATCCTCTATAGGTTATTAGAAGAGATAGGATTTGAATTTACTTTGAAAACTTCTTTTAGGCCTTATTTTGAAACACTGATGTTCAAGTTTGAATGCAAAGTTTTATTTTAGATTCATATGTGTGTCTTATTTAGTTTAAGAAATATTTTAGAAAATACAAATCATTCAGGTGCATCACCCCATTAGATAGGTTTTCCCATTTTAGTTTCCTTCTCTCTTTTCATCCCAATAATCAAGTGTATTAGTTTTAGTCATAGATCTTAAGGGAACTAGACCTATCTAGAGGTTCTTCTCACTTCAGAGTCACCCACACTTTAAGAACATCTAATTGTATCAACTGGAGAGAAGTTGTGCTTACACATCTTCAATCAAGGTGCTCTTTAGAGTGATAATAGTTTCTAGCATGCCTGATGGGACATGAATTTGGTTATTTTCATTATTTTTTGATATGATATGGCAGCCTATAGAGTATATTGTGGTAATTATTTAGTTGATCATGATGAATAGGTCTTTTGGGATGAATTGGAGAGCTTTTATGCAAATTTTGATAGTCCATCTCCAACCCAAGTAGAGATTGATGAATGTAGTGTAAAGAATATTATTGCATCTGTTCATTAAGAAAAAATTAAATAAATTAATGAATTACATCCAAGTCTAAATACTAATCAAGAATATGAGGACTTTGATAAAGTACTACCTCAAATGGAGCCTAATGAAGACATCAACCCAAGTATGTGAGTTGAAATGCTAGCAAACTCATTGAATGAGAATGTGTCAAATCATGATCAACCTATGAATGAGGTAGAGTTAGCATTATTGATTTAGTAAAGAAGAATATGGGAGGAATATGATTGTATCATGGATCCATATCTTTAATCCATGCACCTAAGAATGGAAGTTGGAGGCCTAGCTACATCATCTAGAAGACATGAACATATAGGTTCTCCTATCTAAAAAAATATGCCATCAAAATCAAGAAATCACATTTCAAGGATCCATGGTGCATCAAATATCTTTCCATTTGATCTAGGAGGACCAACAAAGTGGAGGTTAGTTTCTACATAATAGACTACCTTTTGTTGTTTTCTCTAAGTGCATATCCACACATGATTTTAGTAATTATTGTCTCTTTACTAGTTGTTGTTGTTGTCCTTTCCTTTAAGTTCACACATGCACATATTTTTCATTTATCTTACTTGTGTCTTTGTCTACAAAATATCCTAAAAAATTAGTGTTTATCTGAGTCTGTTATAGCTAGATTATTTTAGTTCTTTTGACCAGTAGGTTGGTTAACCCCCTAAAAGTTCCCAAAATTGTTAGTATTTTGACCTATCAAGGCCAAATTACTACCCCTATCAATAAAAACATTCAAAATTTTGTTCATTAACCCTTCATAACTAGTCAAATCAAGAGATAGAAGCCTAAAAATGCTAATTTTGTTCAAAAAATGTCAAAATGGATTGTAAAAGGTTATTAAATTGTCCAATTTATCTTTAATCATGTTCAAAATTATGAATTTAACCTATGTCTAAAATTTCAAGTCATGAAAAGGTGTTTTCATATGTCTTAATAGCCTAAAAATGCCCAAAATAGCTTACACGTGCCAATTTCTAAGTTTAAAACATGAAAAAGGTTTTTTAAAGTTTAAAATTTCATGATTGACATGTTAAGCTTATAAATAATTATTTTCAAGAACTTCAATTGGAGTTCCCTTTTGGATTTTGGCATGGTTTCATGCATGAAGGAATCTTGACTTGTCCATGGGCCCAACTTCTCCCTTCAATGCCAAAGTTTGAAAACCATGAAAATTTCATGGAGTTTTGGGATTTTTTATGATTATTTTAATATCATAAAAGGAGTTGGTCTTGAGTTAACCAACTAAGACTAATCCTTCTTCCAAATCAATTCCACATTGGTTGTAGGTTAGAATTTAGACATATATATTGGCTTTTTGAAGCTATTTTAAGAATTCTTGAGGCTAAAGAAGAAACTAAAATTTGACATCATTTATCAATAAAGAAAATCTTTTGCACATGAGTTTTATATCATAATAGAGTGTATTTTGATTATGTATTATCATACAAGTGGTATCTACTTTCCATTTTTATAGGTCTTTTCCACACCTGCTATAAAAATCTCATCCTCTATAGGTCATTAGAAGAGCTAGGATTTGAATTATCTTTGCAAGATTCATTCAGGCCTTATTTTGAAATAGTGATGTTTAAGATTGATTAAAAAGTTTATTTTAGATTCATATGTGTGCCTTAGTTTCAAAATATTTTAGAGAATAAGCATTAGTTAACCTTGACTACATGCTTTATTGAGACCCAGAATGATGCTCTAAGCCTCATCATCATCAATCATTCTCTCAAAGTTCCCCTTGTGGTGGATACGAAACCATCACTAATCCCTTTGTGCCTATCTAATTCCTATTATATCTTGAAGATAGGTATATATGGTATTTTAGGCTATAGGTGGATGATGTCATGACTGAATTTGGGTCTTGATTATTGCACACCTAGCCTTCATCTTCGAAGAGTATGACCATCTCCTTGCATTTGATATCTTCATACCTTCAAGGAGGCTTACCTTGTTGACCCTACACCCTCTAACTATAATTGAATACAAGGTACTATAAGGCACTTTAGGTTTCTTAATATTGATTGTAGGTGACTCTATTTGTATTTCTAAAACATCTTTGAACCCTAGAATGCCTTTTCCTTTGAAACTTTTCATAAAAATGATAATCTCAATGCCACTTATGTTTTTATGTTAGATATAGCCTCATTTCATGGAAAATTCCTCTTGAATACCAAAAATCCCTCACACAGTCACAACACAAGCTTGTTATGGACTTTAGGGTTGTAGGTCCTCTTCAACTATATAGTACCTTCTTTTGAACTTTCGCATGATTGTGGTGACCTCAATTCTGGTGATTGATGCATTAGATACCACATTAATGGATTTCACAACCCTAAATTGAGGTTTACTTACAATTCTTGGAAGTATTATTGATGATCAAAACCTTTACCACTATGGATATGTCCATACAAGCGTATAGGGTTTTATTTAGTCTCTCATTATCTCCATCAAGCCTTATATGAACTATAGTTTCCTTTTTAGCTTGATGATCATTTTCTCTCAACACCTTGTTGAACAAATGACCTTCTAAACATTATAAAGATTAGAACCCATATACTATAGTATTCCTTCCAATATATCTTTTATATGGTTGTAACCTATCATCTATTACCTATAGGTGAATTTAAAAAACCCTCTTAGGCTAATATAGCTTGAAAGTATCTTATTCTCCTTGAAAACTATGAGATTACTAGTCTCAAAAGACCATATATCCTTGATTATCAACTAGCCATTGAAAGTATCTATACCACTTGGGAATTAAGCTTTCCTCCACTATAGAATAAGCCTATAGGTGAATACTTAATACCATAGGTTATTCCTTAGGTCCCTTATGTTATTTGATACTTAGAACAATTGTCCTTATAACCCTTTTAAGTATACTTTTGATGACCAAACATGATCAACATCTTGTCAAGACCTCAACAAACACTTTCCTTGAGAATAGTCATATCTCTCCTCAAACATGACTATGTATACCTTGGAAATTTTACAAAAATGACCAAGTCAAACCTCAAGGAAGGCACAAAAAAAATGATTTTGTTTCTTCCATTATTGTAATAGGTAAGGTCATTTCCTATAGACCATAAGAAAGGTCTTTGACCCTTTGAGATTTATATATTTTATTCATACTGATGTTTTGGCTAGATATTAATCATTTGAGCCTTTATATGGCTGTGATACGAAGCTTTATGGTCTATCCTACTTGATCACACCCGAAATGATGCCTTTGTCAACCTTTGTTCTCCTATGTGAGTGATCTCTGATTGTGTATAGGCCTTCAAGTATCTCTCATGTTCTTTATCTTCATTGAAACATCAAATACCTCAACTATGTTATACTAATATAGGTCACTTTATGACTGTATGTAACCTTGGCTGGCCTACAAACACTCCTTTTCATGCTCATAGTGCTCCTTAATATAGTTTTCTCTCCTTAAGGTGATATCATGGAATGGAGGTGGGGTTTGAGGGGTGAGTGAAGTGGAAAGAAGTAAACAATGATAAATGAAACAACATAGAGGGTGGGATAAAACAAAAAAAAAAGTGAAAAGACTAAGTATGGTAGTGGTATGGGGTGGGTGAGATGGAGGTGGGAAAAGAGGAAGAAGGAACATGACAAAGGTTACTTGAAGCATCTTATGAAAACAAAAACCAATTATCATCACATCCACCTGATTTTTATGTCATTATAGGATGGAAAGAGACTAAAAATGAATCATGGTATTCTCCAAAAACCTTAAAATTTGCAAAAATTCCTTAAAAAATGCTAAACTAACCCATTCAAGTACTTTTAGAGCATGGAGATGGGGTTTTTGGCCATGAAAATTGGAAATACTCTAAGAGAAATGATTGAAAATCATGAAAAACTTGATGAAAACCTTTAAACATAAATTTCTTGAAAAATTGAGGCTACTTTCCTCTTCCATAACTGTATAACTCACCTTTGAAGCCCATACTACACTACAAATTAACTGGCTAAGTTTGTGACCCTTGTTTGACCTTTAATTTGAATAATAACACATGAAGGATATCATGTAAATTTATAGCAAGTCTTAAATATTCTAGAACAAGTTAATTTTCCTTGAAACTCTACCGAGGTGAGGAGAAATTAAAGAAAACTAGTTCCCTTCCTAGTTACAAGGCAATAAAATTTGACCAATATTGAACTGAATGGTTCATGACCTTGAATAATCCAATTGAGAAACCACTTAGACCATAATTAATCCCTTTAATTCTAATTTCTTCATCCCAAATTTTAGACCTTCACTCTCTTCCAACAGACTGTATCATCATAAAACCTACAGATAGGTCCCTTTGTGCCAAGAAGCAAAGTAACAGAATAAGGATGGTTTAGGGTCCATATCACCATGAATTTCCATAAACTCATCATGAATCTTGAGTGTTACTTAAACTTGACTCCTCCTACCTTGTACATATTTTGTACTATCACTTGCAATATGAATAAAAAAGGCTTATTTTGGCCTTTTAAAAGAGAACTTTCACTTTCCATTGCTTGAAAATAAGTCTTTAGAAACTTAACGTTACAATAATGAAAATTTATACTTTTAAAAACCTTTTTCATGTTTTAAACTTAGAAATTAGTCTGTGTGGGATATTTTGGGCCTTTTTGGGTTATTAAGACATATGAAAACACCTTTTCATGACTTAAAATTTTATACATAGGCTAAATTCATAATTTTGAACATGATCAAAGATAAATTAGACAATTTAATAAACTTTTACAATCCATTTTTTATGTTTTTGACCAAAATTAGCATTTTTAGGCTATCATCTCCTGATTTGACCAACTATGAAGGGTTAATGACTAAAATTTTGAAAGTTTCATTTGATAGGGTACTAATTTGGCCTTGATAGGGAAAATTACTAATAGGTACATCTAACCACTCAACATAGACCAAAAATCTCCATAAATTTCAAGGCATAAAGGATTTTTTCTCATGACAATTCAAGTAGAAGTGGCATGAAGTCCTGAGATGATGACTTGGTAGTTGAATAAGGATCATGAAGCATTAAATTCTTTTACAAAGCCTTTGAAATTGTTTCTTCTTGATAAGATCACAAGTCAATATCCTTGAGAATGTTAATCCATTAAGATCAGTTGGACCTCATTCAATTTTTTCTATCTTCTTAGTTCCTTCTCTCTCTCATCCTTTTTTCTATAAATATAGGCTTTTAAGACTTAAAAATAGCTAGGAAAATCCCACTCTTAGGCATGACTAGACTGTACCTAGATTTTATCTTTGTAACCTCTTGAGATAAATAAAAGACTCTTTTTTAGATCTTATTATTTTGGTATAGTGTGTTAAAGTCATATTTATTTTCATATGTGGTAGAAAATTTTCCCTTGTCAAATCATGATCTCACATAGCTACTAGATTATTTTATTGTGCAGGTCATGTTTAGTGTTTAATGACATTTGATTCGAGATAGAAAGTGGATAATTTGATTGGTTAGTGCCTTAAATCAGTCCTCCCCATCAAGTTCATTAGGTTTTTATCATTTGGTGAACCTCTACATGAAATACTAATACATAAACAACCATTTAGAGTTGTAGATCCGATCTCATTAGTGTTTTTAGGAGTTCAGATAGAGTGGGTGAACAATCACATTACTAGTGCATCACCTCCTTTACATATTTGAATGAATTTTTACATATTTATCTCTCTTTTCTCAATTAGAGTTTAGTTTAGGTGATAAATCTAGAAGGAAGTCAACCTTCTCCAAAGGTCTAATCTATTAATACAATACCTATAGCCTAATATTAGTCCCATGTTAGTCTAGATTTGAGTAGAGGACTTGAAAAATTCCCTTCCTTAACTAGGGTGCAATTTAGAATATCAAAAGTTTTGGCACACCTAATGGGGCCCATTGGAGTTGGTCTTGATGGAATTGTAGTTATAACAATGTTTTTCATAAAGAATTTAGTGATTCCTAGCTCAAGTAATTACTTTTAATAATCTAGGCAGTTTTTAAGTAAGTATAATTTCATTTGTATTATCCTTATGTTATTTTAATGGCGATGTATGAGGAAAATCCCTATTCTATACCTCTTTATCATCCTTGTCATGATCCATATGAACCTTTTTATGATCCTAATCATCTTTACCAAGAGTTTTATCAAATCTATGATGAGCCTTATCAAGTTTCCCATGATCCTTATTATCAAGAGCATGACTCTTACCTTCTTTATGAACCATATCAAATTCAAGACCAATTTTCACCTTTCCCATATGAATATAATGTTTCATATGAGCATCATTGTCTCTAAGAAAGGATGGATGAAATAGATCTCAACATTCTAGCATATGAAATAAAATTTTGCTCAAACTCTCAGTATGAGGAAGTGAATAGTCTATTTTAAATTGTATCTAATGATATAGAGGAGAGGCATGCATTTTAAAATATTGTATTAGAGAAGATAAAGGCTTAGGGGAGGCAACAAATTGATTTGAACCATTTATCTCAAGAAGCCTCTTATATTCCTTACCAGTCTTCTTGTGTTCCTTATTCTCATAAAGTTCTTGACCATAGTCAGTGTGTGCTAATGAAGATCCTTAGTTGGGAAAATGCTATTCAAAAGGCTATTCATATGCCTATTAATGAGTCTATTCAATAGGATAAAACTTTTTATATTGCCCTTTCTTCACCACTTATACCTCAAGTTCAAGTTGTCTATGAGAACAAAAAAGTTTCAAACCTTGATGAAGTAATAGCCAAATGGAAGGAAAAAATATAGAAGTTCTCAAAAGTTTCTCTTTTCCTCCTCTCCAAAACACCCTACATGATTCCATTGCCCTCAAGAGCCCAAAATCTGATCCTGATCAACCTTCTATGCTTCATACTCCCTCTTAATCAAATGAATTTCATCACCCTCCCACCATCTCCCTTCTTCAAGATGAGTTTGTTCTATGGGAGATAGAGAAAAAGGTTGTAGTTGTAAGCCAAATTCTTGAAGAATGTGAAGAGGATGTTTGAAGTGTGTATGATGAGGATTTATCCATTGATACTTCAATTTAGGTACAAGTTGAAAATTATATTGTAGATGATATTGAAGAAGTTATCTCAGGAATGTAGGAGAAGGTTAATCTTGATGTGGAAGAAATCCATGATGAATTGATACAAGCCAAAGTCATAAATAAGATTGAGATATCTCCACTTGATAGAGATAAAGTTAACATTTAGGATAATCTTATTCAGATTGATCAAAATAAGGAGAAAAATATGTTTGGTAGTTATACTTTGAATATATGCAAGAGATTAAAGAGATTTGTAAGTATATGTTACCCATTAGATATCATGATATTCACTAATTTGATCAAGAGGCACCTATTCAAGATCATGCTATAAATTGGGTTTATTATTAAGATCTGCTTGAAGAGCTAGATAAACTTTTAGTAGTTGATAAGAAGGATAAGGTCACTAAAGGATAAGGCATAGATGAGATGTCATTTAACAAGGTTGTAGTTGACAAATAGCATAAAAAGGATCCAAAAGTGAAAGATGATTTTGTCTTTGTTGGTGACTATTTTATTATTGATGGATCATTTCAAGAGATATTAAGAGAAATAATTGGAAAAAATAGTGCCTCTTCAAAGGTCATGTTTAATAAACCCCCTATCTTGTAACTTGTACCATCTTTTGTAATGAATGAGTTCATGAATTTCTCTTTTGATCTAGGTGGATCATGTTTGTCCATGGTTAATTAGATTAGTTTGTTATATTTTGTCCCAAATAAGTGCTTTATTTACACATTTTATTTATTAGGATAGTTTCCCTAATTTTTTTATTTCCTTCCCTATTTTGGTGGAGTATGTTGTCTTTGCAAATCAAGAGGTCTCTTACAATCATATATTATGAGTCTAAGAGTCATGTACATGGTCTAGTGTTTGATCATAGTAGGCACGCTACCTAGCTGAGTTGCCAAGATGTTAGCCAAATATTGGCTCATATAAGGAACTTTTGTCTAGATGTGGTTTGGATAGCTGAGTTAGGTTCTTATTGAAATAATGATTCAATGTGAATAGAGTTTTGGATGGAATGAGTTAATCAAAGAGATCATGCAACTTGTAAAGTTTTTAAAACACTTTAAGTTAAATTAAAGTGTTAATTGTATATTTTTAAAGGACATGTATATAATTTTATATACCCTATGTGGTGTCAAAAATTCTTGGAATGACTATAGAATTACATGGTATTCATTCGGTTCTTCATTGTGTTCATCTAGACCTTTTGGATCTAGTGGTAGAAATTCTGAGTAGGAAATTTGCTAACATCATCATTTCCATGTGTGGATGAGTCAGGGGAAATTGGTCATATAGTGATGATCACAATATTTTGTGGTTACTACATGCTAAATTTTAGGACATTCATCTAAGTGAAGCAAAAGTTATTGAGGTCTAAAGTTGGCCTCTTAAACAAAATTCACTAAGTTTCCAAACTTAGCTAATTTATAAAGGAGTTCAAATAGAGATGAGTGAGAATATTAATGATGCCATATCCTACATATGTGGTAGTCTCAATTGAAAATGATCATATGGGTTTGTTAATTTTAGTCACTAGTTGTTATGTGCTATGTTTTAGGTCATGTGATGAAGCACAAAAGAAGATATGAGGGTAAAAATTTGACCTTCTAGGGAGTTTGAAACTATTTTCTATGATAGGTACATATAAATCATGCCAAACGCATAGGTTATCTCACTTCAAAATTTTATAAGTACACTTAGAAAGCTCTTAGAACCAATAGATCAACTATGCATGATGTTTTTGGTCTTAGGAACATTCCAATAAATTTGGTCCCTCCATGATTTTTGTGTCTCAAGATATAAATCTTCAAAGTGGTCAAATAATAGGAGACATTTACATCAAACTCAAATTAAATGTCGATAAAAAATTCATTGGAGCTTAAATTTTATGGTCTACAAGACATTAAATACATCCACACAGACATCAAATGATGGGCACATATATGCAAATTTTAAAACATGTTAAAGAGTCATTGAAATTCAAAAGGTAAGTAGATCTGATGGTCAACAATCAAATGTACAACCAAATCCAATGGGGAAAGGTATCTTAATAATGTTATTGGGTCCCCAAAAGATCAATGTCATGCATTTAACCATACATCAAGATCTACAAAGAAAGATAAGTCAAAAGGGTCAGAGAATCTTGATGATGATTATAAAGAGGACAAGTGTTAAAAGTTAGTGGGTCCTAGTAGAATATCGATGGCTCATGGACATTCATACAAGGAAGATCAATGGTGCATGGAAAGGTTTAAATATTCAAAAAGGCCATGTTAAATATCGATATCTGATAAACAAGGGAAAGCTCAAGAAGTTTTTAATGAAAGTTAACAAAGTAGTTTTTAACACAAGTAAGCAAATACATAGAGAGTCAAATCAAGATATGATCTAGGCAAACTTATAATGATTATTTCAAATTTAAAAAGTGTCATTAATGTTCAATTTAGACCTCTAGCTCAAAGATCTAAAACATATACACTACATTCATTATTCTTTAAAGGAGGTCATCATGTGCAGTGAGTTCCTATCTTTAAGTATGTAGATAGATTAAGTTTAAACCTAATATAGTTCAAAGTAAGACTATGCATCCTATGATATTTATATAAATAGGGAAACTACATGAAAACCAATAATGTGATTGATTTTCAATCTATAAAGAGATCTATGCTCAGATATTATGATACAAATAGGTACATCTAACCACTAAAAATAGGCCAAGCATCTTTGTTAGTTTTAAGGCATAAAGGATTTGTTCTCATGATAGATTAAGTAGAGGTGGTATGGAGTCTTGAGATGATGACCTGTCAATTTAATAAGGATCATAAAACATTAAATTATTTTCTAAATCCTTTGAAATTGTGTATTTTTTTATAAGATCATGACTCAATATCCTTAAGAATGCTGATCCATCAAAAGTAGTTAGATCTCATTCAATGTTTTTTATCTACTTAGTTCCTTCTCTCTCTCATCCCTTTTTTATATAAATATAGGCTTATAAGCCTTGAAAATAGCTGGTAAAATCCCTCTCTTGGGCATCACTAGACTCTTCCTAGATTTGATCTTTGTAACCTCTTGAGATAAATAAAGGACTCTTTTTCAGATCTTATTATTTTGGTATAGTGTGCTAATGTCAAATTGATTAGCATATGTGGTAGAAGCCTCTCCCTTGTCAAATCCTAATCTCACCTAGATACTAGATTATCTTGTTACACAAGTCATGTTTAGTGTTTACTCTCATTTTATTAGAGCTATCAAGTGGATAATTTGACTAGTTAATGACTTGAATCATGCCTCCCCATCACTTTCCTCAGGTTTTGATCATTTTGTTAACCTCTACATGAAATATTGATACATAAATAACCATTTGAAGTTGTATATCCAATCTCATTAGTGTTTTTAAGACTTTAGATAGAGTGGATGAACAATCACATTACTAGTGCATCACCTACTTTACATGTTTTAATGTGTTATTACCCATTTTTCTCTCCCTTTTCCTAGTCAAAGTTTAGTTTAGGTGATAGATCTAGAAGGAAGTTTCCCTTTTCCATAGGTATGATCCATTATTAGGATACCCATAGCCTATGATTAGTCCAATGTTAGTATAGATTTGAGTAGAGGACTTGACCAATCCCCTTTCTTAGCCGGGGTGCAATATAGAATGTCAATAGTACATAGTCATTCTTCTCAACATAGTCTTTTAAAAAATTTCTATTTTTTTTTGCCTACTTTACTAGGTTAACTCTATCAACTATGTAAACTTTTTAGCCTCTATTTCTAGTACTAAGTTAACCCTATTGACTCTATACAATTTTTTAGCTCATGTTTCCTATACTAGGTCAACGTTGTTGACTTTGTATAGTTTTTAGACCTTGTTTTCTATACTATGTCGAACCAATTGACTTTGTACCTCTTTTTGCTTTCCTTTTCTTCCAACTTAGTTCTCTATTTCTCATTCTTAGCATTTTAATAATTTTTCTCACATCATCATGAAGTCTCTTATCAGAATCTTCTTGGATAACTTGAATCCATTTAGATACTATATGGGATGTTCATCTCTCCCTCTCTTTACCTCCCAAGAGCACCATCACTCTTGGGGCACCTCTTCCCCTCCTTCATCTATGACTTGTAACATGGTGAAAATTACACCTAAATATGAAGTTGTTGGGTCTGACCCTTTATATACCTACTAAGATACTTTTCATATGCAAAACCTTCAAACTAACATGGGATCAATTGACAAAAGTTTAATCAAGAATCCCAATAATAATCCATCTTCTAATAACCCTACCTCTAATACCAATTTAGGGAGTTCTCCTACCAACACTAACTTACCTATTGATATAACTCAACTTATTCCCCAAGTTATATAGAAAATGAACATAATACAAAACTCTAACACCAATCAAATGATGAAATTCCAAAATAATTTGACTAATATGGATAATCAACCTCCTATCATCCATCCTCAAGCTAATCCCAATTTTATTCCTCCACCTCTTAGAGATGCCTCTAGAACTGTTATTCCTCAACCCATAATGAATAACAAGATGCTTCAAAACTATTCAAAATGAGCCTTTAGCTCCCTTCATTTTATCTATTAATATTGGTGATGTATCTCCAACTATAAATTATGATGGGAGTAAATACCCAACCTCATTTCTCAAATCCTTTGATAAACTTTACAAAGAGTGGATCGAAACTAATACTTTTTCCGCAACTAAACTCTTAGTCAAAACATTCACTAGCGATGTATTAGAATGGTACAACTAATTACCCCAACATTCCATTTCTCAACTTGAAGATTTGGTAAATCCTTTAGTTAAAGAGTTTCAGCATAGTGATCTTCCCAAAAATTGTCTTAGCCACTTCATCAATGCTAAGTAATCTCCCATTGAATCAACTCATGACTTTATCAAAAGATAAAAATCATTGGCCTATAATTCTGACCATAACATAATTGATGATAAATTATTCAAACTCTTTATAACTTATTTTAATCCTTCTTTTTTTTATAAGGTTCAAAATTTTTCTCCCCAAATACTTAATGAAGCTCTTGACCAATCTAAACATTAAGACTTTCTCATGAAAAAATTTGACCCTAATAATAAGCTTATTAAAGGATCTTTTCAAACATATATTAATGTTATCACTAGTAATAATACTCAAACCAAACCAAGAGTTTCCAAATCTAACATTCCTTCATCTTCTCACACACCACTTTTTGTGTAGCAAATGAAACACTTTTTACCACCCTCTAAACCCATCACTTATCCTAACAATCCTCCTAAGTGTTATGACCCTAATCAATTTTTTTGGTTCCATGTCAACATTGGTCATTCCCATGAATCTTGTAGAGGGCTCACTAATTTTTTTATCCTATATGCTTGGTGATTCATTTAATCATGAATCCATGATTAATCTTTGTCATCAAGAGTACACTACCGCTTCTCAAAAATGATAAGTTTCTAAAACTTCTACCTTAAATAAACAAAATAAATTCAAATAGTCAACTAAATACTAAGGATGTTTGTGCCATTGATTCTAATTATGATTAATATTATAATAATTCCCAATATGTTAACACTACCAAGGTCAACTATTATCACAAGCCGATTCACAAATATCCTATTACCAAACCTAAAAATCCATCTTTAGAAGAACAAATTCTCAAAGATACTACAACCACCAATCTATATTTGAAAGCTCCTAAGGAAAAACTTCTTCCTTTCAAACCTCCAACCATTTCTATTCCTTCAAAATCTACCTTACCTCATAAACCTTGTGTTGGTTCTTCTTTTAAATCTATTGGAACTTTCTTGAAGAACTTAACTCTATTCCTTGTAAGATTCCCCTTATGGATTTGGTTTTTACTTCACCCTATCATCATAATTTCCTTATAAAATAACTATAATAAGTTTAAGACCCATCCTCTATAGATGAAGAACCACATTCTATTTAACCTCAACTTACCAATGTGAATACCATTAAAACTCTATGTCCTTATTCTAATCCTTGTATGGAATTTCTTGAAGAAGACATGATCAATGATGAAATTATTATTTTTACTGATGATCTACCACTTTTTATTCAAATATCCATTAATACTACCCTTATCTATAAATTTCTAGTTGATGAAGGATATAGTATTAATGTGACATATTTATGGCTTATCTAATAACTTTGTTATAACAAGGATTATCTCAAGCAAACCTATCTTACCTATCATGGTTTTGATAAGACTAATCAAAATCCACTTGGCTATATTTGGTTTCCATTAACAATTACACCTAAGACCATTCAATCTAAGCTTATGGTCCTTGATTTACCATTATCTTATAATATACTCCTTGGTCACCCATAAAATCATAGGATGAGGGCTATTGCTTCTTTCAGTAATCAATGCAATAAATTCTTATATAATAGAAAATGGTATAAAGATAAAGCTAATCCCAACCCATAGAGTATTCATCTTCCTAATTTCCAAACATTAGTATCATATTCCTATCATTCCTAAGATCAATAGTGTTCCTTTACCTGAGTTCATCAACATCAATCCTAATTTACAAGTCACTCTTGTTGATTTTGATGATGATGAACCTAATTATTTGTAGCATAATTATAATATTACCAAGATACATCCCTATATTTTGGAGTGGATTCCTCCTTATTTATTACCTCAGGACCATACTACTCCTATTATTGATGAGATTACTAATTTTCCCCTCCATGTAATGCTCAAGAATCTTCTTACCTGGAAGATGCCTTTGCTTGCAATGACTTTTGAGTGGATAAATTATTCCAAGATCCTCTCATCATATCCACACATATATTTAGTAATGTTGAGATTTTACCTTTTAAAAATCCCCTTGAATCTCAAGAATGTACCATTTCTCCAACATATGATGATAATTATATTATGGCCCAAGCTCAATCTCTAGACTTGGATGTTCAATATTATTAGAAAACCTTAGCTCAAATTCATGATTTTAACCAAGATGTTCATAAAATTTATATAGATCATGACTTATATCCCAAAGGTTATGTGACTCATACCAATTCTACACTTCTTGATCCTCATTGGGTGGTAGAGCAAATTATACTTTCCAAACCTCCAAAAATTCTTGCATTTGATCCTTTCCCTATCACTGAAACCATTGACACTCTTATCCCTTTTGATTCATCTATTTCTCCTACTCCAAATATTATACTATATTCCAAGGCAACCACTATCCATCAGTTACATTTTGAGTATGATTTCCATGGTAATCAAATTCTCTATCTCAAAGTAGATGTTGATTATTATAGTCTTTTTCCCACATTGCCTAGTGACAAATTTATTCTTGAAATACTTCATGCCTAAAAACCTTAGCTTCCCTAGTAACATCATAAACTTGGGAATTTTAAAATCAAAACCCTTTGTTTCAACAACTTTGTTGCTAAAATTGATCCCAAAGTTAATCCAATCTCTTCTTTACCTAATGTACCATACTATTTCCAATATGATAATGCCATGCTTATCAAATAAACTATTCACATTGAGTATGGTACTCGATCCTTCCCTCCACCCATTACAATTTCTCATAAAATCTCACCTACTGAACATGAAAATTTTAGCTTATTCTTCGATATATATCATGATATTTTCACCTAGTCCTACAAGGGCATGCCTAGTATTGACCCTAGAATTATGGTGCATAACATCATCACTTATCCTAATGATAAATTTTTGTGTCAAAAGTAAAGGAAAATTTCCACCTAAGGTTTTTACCTTATGTCATAAGGAAATCATCAAATTACTTGATGTTAAATTTATCAAACTAGTAGACTATTTAGAATGGATTTCTAACATTATTCCCATTCAAAAAAAGGTTATTATGGTAATTCATATTTGTATTGATTTTCAAAATCTTAACCTTATTTATCTTAAAGACAATTTCCCTTTACCGCTGATAGATTCCATCATTGATTCTATAGTTGGTTGTGAAATGTTATCTCTTATTGATGGCTTATCAGGTAATAATCAAATTCACATTACCCCTGAAGACCAACACAAGACCACTTTCACCATGGAATGAGGCACCTATTACTATTTTAAAATGCCCTTTGGCCTCAAAAACACCAAAGCCACTTACTAATGATCAATGACTCATATATTTCATGATCTTATCCACAAAATTGTTGAAACCTATGTGGATGATCTCATGCTAAATCTAAAAGTCATTAAAATAATCTCTTAGATCTTGATATCATCTTTGACAACCTTCTTAAATACTAAGTTAGATTGAATCCTTATAAATGTATCTTTGGTGTCATATCTAGAAAATTGTTAGGATTCCTAGTCTCTCTCTACTATCGATGTTAACCCAGCTAAGATTAGTGCCATCCTCAACATGTCCATTCCTCATTCCATTTCAGACATTCATACATACCTAGGCAAACTTGGGGTAATTAGATAATTTATCCTTGAAATGGCTTATCGCATCCACTCTATCACTTTTCTTCTTAAGAAAGATAATGCCTTATAATGGATAGACCCTTATCAAAAAGTTTTTAATCACATGAAAGAGTCATTTCTTCACCCACCTACACCTCATCCTCCTTCCAATGATCAACCCTTGATCCTATGTACTTTTTCCACACCTATGTCAATTGGGGAAATGCTTTCCCAATAAGATGATATTGGAAGAGAGTATGCCATTTATTACATTAGTCGAGGCCTCATTTATTATGAGAAACATTATACCAAAGTTGAATGTGATTTCCTGATCATCTATTTCATAACTAAAAATC
Organism: Torreya grandis; assembly: GCA_037957365.1. NCBI lineage: Eukaryota > Viridiplantae > Streptophyta > Pinopsida > Cupressales > Taxaceae > Torreya > Torreya grandis. Next base: position 2,393,617 of record JARHVA010001379.1, on the reverse strand, counting down.
TTTGACACTACATGCAATACCAAACCACTTATGTCATCATTCATTTTAACCCCCTTCATCATTTCTTCTCCAACGCCTTTCTTCACAGAGATAGAATTGGTAAATAAATGGTCCTTATTATGGAATTTTATCTCTTAATCATAACTCAAAAATCTATCAAAGGGTAAGTCATAGACAATCAACTTGTTGCCATTCCTATGTCAGCTACCACTCAGCTTTTAGATGGTCTTCTAGATGATAATATTCTCTATATTAAAGGTCTTAATAAAGCTATATCTCTTAAATATTACTTTCATAACTTCATTGCTGATCTTGAATCAAGTAATCTTAATGAATCTACTATTCCCCTTAATACTACTAAACCAAAATTAGTTATCAAAGAGCTTCCTAAAATTAATGTTGAATTGCTTGAGGATACTTGGATCCTTCACTTTGATGGTGTTAAATGACTTTAAAGAGTTGGGGCAGGTTACATTCTTACAAGTCCTCTTGGAAAAATCACACCTTTAGCTTTTCACTTCACCTTTGATGTCACCAATTATATGGATGAATATGAAGATCTAATCTTAGGCATGAGAGTTGTTCTTGATTTATACATTCAATATCTACATGCCTTAGGTGAATCTTAGCTTATTTGTCTCCAAATAAATGGTGACTACCGATGAAAAAGTGAAAATATCATTACCTATCATCAAATTTTAACCACTGACTAAATATTTCATCTCTTTCACTATTGAGCCTATCCATAGAGATCAAAATTCCATGTTTGATTCCCTCATTTCCTCAACATCTCTCTTTCATAACCACCAAGTTATTTATAATCCCACTTTTATTATACAAACAAGAAAATATATATCTTCTACTGAACCACCTAATTTTATCCTCTACCACATTGAGGCTATCACCATTTGAAAAAGCCCTCAGTATAAATACATCATTCAATTCTAGGAACACCAAACTTATCCTTCCAACCTATATTCTTGTGAAAAGAATTATATATGAAAATAATATTTTAAGTATGTATTTGGATATAGCATCCTTTATTATCATAATGCTAAAGGTACCTTGCTCTGTTATGTTATGTAAATGAGGTGCTTCATCTTATTAAATAAGCACATGGGTGAATTTGTGGTGGCCACTGTAGTAGACATGCTACATCCTACAAATTCCTACTTATGGGTTTTTTTGCCTTATCTTGAAAAGGATGCAATTGAATTCACTAAAAAATTTACTCCTTGCTAGCTTCATGATGATCTAATTCATTTACCTCCAACTGAGCTTCAAAGTATCAAATATCCCTATATATTCTCCATGTGGGGATTAGATCTTATCAACAAATAACCTTACTCTCATGGGCATGTCTTTATCATCATAGATACAAATATTTTACTAAATGGGTTGAAGTTATACCCCTTGTTGATGTCTTTGATACTACCATCACCAAATTCATTTTCAATAAAATAATTTTCCGCTTTGGTATTCCCCATACTATCTATTGGAAATATTGTCATTGATGTCAAAGGTCTAGCATTATTGGTGATAAAGACCCCATTGTATTTAATGTTGTTTGTAATAGTTATATCTTGGCTAATGTGTGTTAATATTTATTTAATATTAATGAATATATTTTTGGTTGCATATAAGACAGAAGAAGGGCCCATGGAGAATTCAAAGAGTCATGAGGTAAAGACAAAAGAGGAAGGGTGCAATTTCTCATGAAGGGACACTTTGAGGAATATGAAAAGTCACCAAGGTAAAGACAAAAGAGGGAAAGATGCTTTTGCTTATGAAGGGTTACCACATGACTTTTCAAATGCAAGGATACAAAGGGCCATGTAAGTTTGGAACCATTTTCCATGAGGATTGAAGGGTCACAAAGGGGGAAGGCCAAAGGTCATTTGGAAAGCTATAAATAAAGGCTTGAGAATCCATTTGTAATGTGGGAGATAGAGTTTGTTTTGAGATAGTAATATCTAGCTTAGAAGAGCATTGTGAGAGATGAATATGATTTATATTTGTTATATCTAGCTTAGAAGAGCAAAGGTGAGAGTGGAAAGATATATTGTAATGAAATATAATTTGTTGAGATAACAACATTGAGAGATAGTTGTGTGGTATACGCAAAGGGGTTGGTACTCCTGTGGGTTGGTGCTCATGAACTATTGTTGTGTTGGTGCTCAGTAAAGGGGTTGGTGCTCCTGTGGGTTAGTGCTCATGAATTATTGTTGTGTTGGTGCTCAACAAAGGGGTTGGTGCTCCTGTGGGTTGGTACTCACAAATTATTGCTATGTTGGTGCACAACAAAGGGGTTGGTGCTCCTACAAGTTGGTTCTTGTAAATATTATTTTTTGAGTTGGTGCTCATTCATATACTTGAGATTGTTTTCCATGGTTTTTCCCACATTGAGTTTCCATATTAAATTTGGTGTCTCTTTCTATCTTGTACGGTGTTTATTTTTTCAGTTTTATTACATATCTTAAATGTTTGGTTAAGTGGAATCTGATTAAGGGAAAGTTTTATAAGATATATGATATATTGATTCACACCCATCTCAGTATATCTTGTGCTTAACAATTGGTATCAGAGCAGGTTCCTTTTGAAAAAGTTTTACAGCTTGAAGGTAGATCGAGAAAGCATGATGGCTAGATCACATGAAGGATTTTATACAAATAAGGCCCCTTTTTTTATGGGATAAATTATGCTTTTTGGAGCATAAGAATGAGGACTTATTTAATGGCCCTTGGATTTGACATATGGAAAGCAGTGGTGGAGGAATATGAAGAGCCACAGACACTTGTAATTACTCTAGCAAAAAAGAAGGTAAGTGAATGTAATGCTAAAGCTTTAAATGCTATTTTATGTGGTTTATGTGAATCTAAATTGGTTAAAGTTATGCAATGTAAATCTACTCATGAAACTTGGGTAAAACTTGAGAATATTTATAAAGGTGATGAAAAAGTTCAAAAACCTAAGCTTCAAACTTTTAGAAGACAGTTTGATAGTTTGAAGATGGAAGAAGAAGAAGATATAGCAAGTTATCTTTTCCAAGTTGATCAAATAGTAAATCAGATTTAAGGTCTTGGAGAAACGTTAGATGAGTCAATGATGGTAAAAAATGTTTTTATATCTCTACCAATGAGATATGATGTAAATGTTTTAGTAATCGAGGAAATGAATAATTTAGCCAAGCTAAAGATGGATGAACTTCATGGTATACTCACGGCATATGAGATGTGAACTAAACAAGATAAACCCTCAAAGAGAGAAGTAGATATCAAGACATTAAAGAAAGAGAAAGCTAAGATTTAAGAATCAAGTGATAGTTCTAGTGATGATGAAGATGACAATGGAGCTCTTTTCTTTCTCAAGCTAAAAAGGGGAACATGTAAATATCAAGGAAAATTGCCTTTTAAATGTTTTAATTATGGAAAGATTGGACATTTTTTAGCTAAATGCCCAAATAAGGGTAATGATGATGATGAAGGAAATTTTACATATAATAAGAATTTCAAAGGTAAATTCAAGAAGGTATTCAAGAAGAAGAGCCTATATTCTAAATATCCTAGCTCAGCTGAAGATAGTGGAGTCAGTGATTCTATTCATGGCCATACATGAAGATGCCTCTACAAGTTAAATTATAGATGATCAAGAAGAAGAAGAGGAGGAAGCTAAAGTGAATCTGGAAAGATAACTCATTTGTGCCCTAGAAGAGTTAGAAGCTATTGAGAAGAAGTATTGAAGATTGAAGTGCCATATCGAGAAAAATAAAAAGGAATCAAAGGAAATAATTGATGATCTAATAGCACACTTAGAAGAAGCTAAGAATAATGAAGAAGGTCTAATAGCAAAATTACAAAAATTAAGAAAAGAATGTGAAAGGTATGTTATTGAAATTACCTCTTTAAAAGAAGACATTGAGAAGTAGTCAATGATAAAGTAGTTAGTGATTCAAAATTTGAAGATAGCACTAACATATTGAATAAGATATTAGAGATCCAAAAGGCAAATTTAGATAAGATAGGTATCATATTTGAAAATAAAAAGACCTATGTTGAAGCTCTTACAAAAGAGGAAACAAAAAGGGAAGAAGTGAAGAATACAGAGGACATTTCAAACAAAGGAGGCTAGAGGGAACAAAGCTACAAAAGGCAATCAGGTCAGAGATATACAAACATGTAATATTTTTATGGTTACTATTTTTATTGTAATGGATATGGTCACAAGAAATTAGAATGTCAGAAAGAGCCTATAAGTTTAGAAATAAGAAGGAAAATAATGTAGAGTCAAACAAAAGCTACAACTCTTTTGCTCCTCTATCAAGCTTTGGTGAAGATGCCATAATATGTTGCAAATGTAACAACTTCAGACACATAGCTTGGTACTGTAGAAGTGTGTTTGAGTTAGTCAAGAAGGACTAGAGTTTCAAGGATCCATTCATTAAGAAGAATGTTTAGACATGTTCATGGCAGATGAAACAACCTAAAGATTTTATCATGGTTCAAACAACTTTGCATGTAAGAAATGAAGATCAGCCATGGTTAGTTAATAGCAGATGTTTGAAGCATATGATAGGAGATAAGCATAAGTTAATAACTCTAAAGAAGATCAATGGTGACACAGTGAAATTCAAAGATAAAACCACTACTAGGATAGCTAGAAAAGGTACTTTGAGTTTGGATAATGGTAGAACCAAGACTAAGAATGTTTTGTATGTAAAAGGTCTTAAGCATAGTTTATTGAGTGTAAGTCAAATATGTGATTAGGGATACACATTAAAATTTCATGTAAAAGGTTGTGAGATTATAAGAAAATATTCAAATGAGTTGATTTCAGATGCTCAAAGGATAGGCAATAATTTATATGTATTGTCAGATATCTTCTCAAAGGCATGATCAAAGGACACATTCAAGGATCTACAAGAGGAGTTGGAAGTAATTTCTATTACTTCCTACCATTGATGTTCAATATCAGTTGAGGGGGAGCTAAGTGTTAACTCCATGTGGGCCCTTTGCCATTGATGTCAAAGGGGGAGAATAATAGGTATGGGTATAGGTGTAGAAATAGGTACAGGGAATAGGTACATGTTGCTACAGTAAGGGGGAGTTACTGTAGGTTTTTTAGATGATAGTATGTGTAGGATTTAGGATGTGGAAGTTTTAGGATTGAGGTTGTCATCAATGACAAAGGGGGAGATTGTTGGAAATATTGTCATTGATGTCAAAGGTCTAGCATTATTGGTGATAAAGGCCCCATTGCATTTAATGTTGTTTGTAATAGTTTATCTTGGCTAATGTGCGTTAATATTTATTTAATATTAATGAATATATTTTTGGTTGCATATAAGACAAAAGAAGTGCCCATGGAGAAGTCAAAGAGTTATGGTGTAAAGACAAAAGAAGAATGAGATGCATTTTCCCATGAAGAGTCATCTTGGGGAATTTCAAGAGCCACCAAGTGAAGACAAAAGAGGAAGGGAAAAATTTATCATGAAGGGACACTTTGAGGAATATGAAAAGTCATCAAGGTAAAGACAAAATAGGTAAGGACACTTTTGCTTATGAAGGCTCACCACATGACTTTTCAAATGCAAGGATATGAAGGGTCATGTAAGTTTGGTGCCATTTTCCATGAGGATTGAAGGGTCACAAAGGGGGGAGGCCAAAGGTCATTTGGAAAGCTAAAAAAAAGGCTTGAGAAGCCATTTGTAATGTGGGAAATAGAGTTTGTTTTGAGATAGTAATATCTAGCTTAGAAGAGCATTGTGAGAGATCAATATGATTTGTATTTATTATATCTAGCTTAGAAGAGAAAAAGTGAGAGAGGAAAGAGATATTGTAATGAACTATCATTTGTTGAGATAACAACATTGAGAGATAGTTGTGTGGTATACATAAAGGGGTTGGTGATCCTATGGGTTAGTGCTCATGAATTATTACTGTGCTGGTGCTCAGCAAAGGGGTTGGTGCTCTATGGGTTGGTGCTCATGAATTATTGTTGTGGTGGTGCTTAACAAAGGTGTTGGTGCTCCTGTGGGTTGGTGCTCATGAATTATTGTTGTGTTGGTGCTCAAAAAAGGGTTTAGTACTCCTGTGGGTTGGTGCTCACTAATTATTATTATGTTGGTTCTTAGCAAAGGGGTTGGTGCTCTTATGGGTTGGTGCTCATGAATTTTTGCTATGTTGGTACTCAAAAAAGGGGTTGGTGCTTCTTCAAGTTGGTGCTTGCAAATATTTTTGTTTGAGTTGGTGCTCATTCATATACTTGAGATTGTTCTCCATGGTTTTTACCACATTGGGTTTCCACGTTAAATCCAGTGTATCTCTCTATCTTGTGTGGTGTTTATTGTTTTAGTTTTATTACATATCTTGAATGTTTGGTTTAGTAGAATTTGATTAAGGGAAAGTTTTATAAGATATATGATATACTGATTCACCCCCCTCTCTTAGTATATCTTGTGCTTAACACTATCATCTCTAATAATGGTGGTAATTTCAAAAACAAGGATGTCAAATAGTTTTGTGCTAAATTCAAGATCAATCACAAATTTTCTACACCTTATCATCCACAATGTAATGGTCAAGCTGAGGTCATGAAAAAAATTATTTAAAAGATAATTACTGAAACCTAAATGGATTGACACATTCATCTTTATCTTACTCTTTGGGTATATTGAACTAACATACGTACTACCATATGCCATTCTCTTTGGGTCTATGGTTCCGAGTCAGTTCTCCCATTAGAAGTTGAGATTCCCTCTCTTTATATATATTTTCATAGTATCATTCCCAATGAAGAATTATTTAATGCTTTCTTTCATGCCCTTTATCTCATTTATGAACATCATCCTTCTACTTTACAACACAATCACCAATACAAAGCTCATTTTGCCAAACAACATAACAAACATGTTAAAATTTGCACATTTAATGTTGGTGATCATGTCTTTAAATTAGATTACACTCATGACAAAGAAGTTAAATATACCAAAAAAAGGTGAGGTCCCTATTTATTCAAATATATTCTTGGTCCAATACCTACCACCTTCAAACCAATGAAGGCAATGTTTTCAAAGAGCCCACCAACACATAATTCCTTAAAACGTACTTTGCCTAAACATTTCCTTCTTTTCATAATTTCTATCTATATCTATCTAACACTTTTTGTAGGTTACTTATATGGGTCTCTCTCTATGTAGTATTTCTCTCTTTTTAAAAACCCTTGGTCCTTCCTTTTTGGTCTTTTTGGTTTCCCTTTTTCTCATGAGTTGCATTGTAAAATTGTGGATAGAATCCAATCTTCCTCATGGTGTACCATAGTCTTCTTTATTTTAATACTCTTTTACACACTTTTTGGCATCCCTTGGATTTCTCTTTTTTGAGTTATAGTGTAATACCATGGATAGAACCTATCCCTCCTCATCAAATTACCATCTTTTCACTCATTTTCCCTTATTCTCAGCTTTAGCTTTCATTTCTTTTGATAGATGGAGTTTGCACAACAATCTATGTTAGCATTTTTTCCTCCATTTCCTTCATTATTATGATAAGGAATCATAATTTACTATCATTGTATCAATTTTACACCTTTTTCATATTTTTTACAATTTGAAGTAATTCAAATTTGTTTCATGTGTCATTCCTCTTGATTTCCTTTCCTTTCACTCCACATTAGATAAAATAAGGTCAAAGTCAAGATAAAATTTTTATTTTACCTAAGTTTATGAGAAACTTAGATACCATTAAATATAATTTCTCTCTCTTAGCAATCAAGTCACAAGTATTCAAATGAAAGTCATCTTTAACACCCATGTTTGGTTTTCCAAATCTGTATGGAGGAGAAATAGAAAAAATCCATCAAGAAAGTTAAAATCTAAATAATTTGAAAAAAAAAGGCAATGATATAAAAAAGGAAACATACAAATATAAAAATTCAAAATCACACCAAAATATGTGATTCTAATCAAATCTACTATCTTTAATCGAAGCTCAAACTTGACAGTTGGACTCACACTAGAGCCGAGGTCTATTGGGGTATAGTAGGCTAGTAGATTAGAATAGGATAATTCAATGAACTTTATGGTGCTACCTACTTTCTCACACAAGTATCCAATCTTCACAGTAGATCAATAATTTTTTAAGTGGTCCTAAGGAATGGGGAACATGTTATGGGAAGGTAGGTCCATTTTTACTTGTCATGTATATAGCCTTCATGGGATAATCTATATACTTCATTTGTTGACCTAAGACATGTGTGGCTAAGAGAAGTTATTTAGAGTCGTTAAGGTTGACAGTCCTATTATTTTGAGAAACCTAATTTGAGTTTCTTGACTTTGATAAAGAGTTTCTCTACCTTGGTTTTTCCTTCATTCTTCCCTTCATCCATTTCATTACCCCCCTTGATAGGCAAAATTGTGATTCCAAATCTATTTTACCTCTTTTATACTTCATTCTTCATCACCTCTTTAAAAAATTATATCACTACTTTTTTTTTATCTATCCTTAGAACAAAACAATATGTTTGAGTAACCGTGGATTACATTCTTTACACCATGGATTTACATTTATAGATATGCCTTGATTTATTTTTACCATTTGTCATTATTATACCACCCTTTTTGTAGACATCTGAGTCCATTTCTACTTTCATGTACTTTTTCCATTATTGAGTGAGGTTGGATTGTTATTTCTCACACATAAATATTGTTTTCCCTTTTATGTACCCTTTTCCATTGATGATTGAGTAAGGCTTGGTACTGCTCACTCATCAATGTTTTTTTACCATTTTTTTGCTTTCCCATATTTTTTAAAGCAAGGATTGTTACTAATTTACATTTGATGTTTGATTACCATCCTTTTTAAAATTTATCCTTAGTTTAACTTGGTGAGTTTACCTTTCTTACTTAAGGTTTACTTGCTTGAGTTATTTGGTCTTTAATAGCCTTGGCTTTTCAGTTACACAATTTACTCTAGTTTTGACTTGGTCATTTTGTCTAATATAGAACTTGTCACCATATATTTACAAATACATCCCATCCACATAATACCATTTATCTTGGCTTTCCTGCTTTTATTTATTTTTGCTCTTTAATTTTATATTCTTGGGTTTCTCAAAAGCAGTCTCTGTGCCCTCCATAATCAAAACTAAAAATATAGTAGACAACCATCTAATGATAAAGGTAAGTCAAGGTACACATCACATTTAATTTTTAGTCATTTCCCTTTCAGTCATTTATTTTTAGTTATTTTATGCTTTAAAATACTGTAACTTTTTTTAGCCTCAACATTGTATGTTACTATGTTCTTTCTCAAATCAACATCCCCTTTTGCACCTTAGTGACACATGATGAGCTTAGAGTGGGGCATATGTTTATACATAATATTCACCTTTGATAAAATACCGATGCTTTATATCTTGTAAGAACATATCGAGACTCAATATCTCTGATTGCATGCCCTAAGAGGTACATCAAGAAAGGAGTGGGCAGACCATTGGTGCTTTGCAAGATTATTATCCCTTATTACCAATTCAACCAACTCTTAAACCATTACCTAAGATATTACTCATATATTTCATAATCCTAAAATATTTTTCTACTTTTCATCCCAATTTTTCTCACCTTAAACCCCTTTTGATAGTCAACTATACTAGGTCGATTGGGTCAACCCTATATAGTTTTGGGTGAAATTCACTTAGGGTATAGGTTGGTCCTTGGCCAACCTAGCCCATGACCTAGTGAATTTTTGTCCTTAATTGTAATAGGTTAACTTTTTTGACTTTGTCAAATGAAATATTTGAAAGAGTTTAGGGTTAAATCCATCTATATATATACAATATCATTTCATCATTATTACAAAACTAAATCAAGAGTTATTATTCATTTGCACTTATTTATAATCTAATATTATACCATTATACTTGAGGACTCTTAGCTTAGGGTTTATACTTGGCGAATATAGTCTTATGGATAAGTCTTGGATGATTTATACTTTCTTAGTAATCCTTATAAACCAAAACAAACTTTTATGAAGCCCCTTTGGCCAAGGGAGAGATTGAGTCTGGTTCATCATTCATATAAGTATTCTCTAACTTTGCTCCTATATTTATTAGATAGAATTAGCATAAGTAAAGGATTTGAATAATATCAATCTTCTTCTTTTATGTATTAGGGTCTTGTTCATACATATATTAATTGATATTTTCCTATACATGTTTATTTGTTTACTAACCCCCACTTTATGCCATAAGCTTTGGTGAGCACTAGATTATATTTGATTTACTTGTTATTATTTTAGTGAAATATCAAAATATAGGAATCCCTTAGGTTTATTTCATAATTGTGCTTGACTAGAGGCTTTTAAACCCTCCCTAGCATGTGTGTTATGATAAGATATCCCCTAATCATGTATAGTTGATCCCTATATTGGTCATGTTCCTGATTATCTAATGTGTCCCCAATAGGAAGTGTATGGTATGATCTATCTTCTCTGAGTTAGGATTGATTTATATACATGATGTATTTTTTATTGCATACAGTTTATGTGTTTATAAGTGAGGAAAATGATCTCCTTGTTTTCATGTCTGCTCTTACCTATTTATGTAAATGAGATCTCCTCTAACATGTTTCATAGAGTGTATTGTTTGTTAGGTTTATCTTGAAGTGTGAGAGGGATTAGTAGTGTCTTATATCAAACCTTTTATTAATCCACCTATATATAGGAATAAAAATCCACCTCTATGAGAAATACTTATGTTAGAATGACATAAGGTTAATTTTAGTTTGAGTATTTTTCTTTCTCAAGTGCAGATACAAGTGTGTTGTATGGAGTTGTCTTGGTGTATCAACTCATTAGCATAGGTTTATTTTTTATATCCTTCTTAGATTTTCACCCCTAATATTTTTTATCTTAGTGTAGTGTGAGCCTAAGAGATAAATCAAGGGAGCTATCCCTTTCAAACCTAGAGATCTATCTCTTGTAGTGGCTTGTCTATGAAGGGAGATAGTTTTATATTGTCATAAAATTGAGAAGGTCTATTTGACTTCTCTAGGGTGAAATTTTAGGATATAAAAATAAGTCTTGAATGTCCTATAATAATTTTTTAATGAAGAGTAAATAAGGATTTAAAGTCCTATTTTCAAGGGAAAATACCAATTCTTAAATAAAGGCATAAGACTTAGTATCTCAGGGCTCTAGTAAATATATATGCACTCTCTAGGTGATCAATGCTTGACCAATCATAATGAATATGTATTCCAAACTCCTAAACATATAAAAATCTCTATCCTATTCCCCCTAGATAGATGGATGTTTGAAAAGGTTTGAAAAATAACTACGTATCATTCCAAGGAGGGCAAAGACCAAGTTTAAAGACCCCTATTTTAGCACTGTTTTATCTCCAAGCATTTAATTTTTATATTTAAACTCATTTTATATAATTTAATTTATCATTATTATTTTTTGTTTGTGCTGAAAGGCTGCCAAATTTTTTACTCACCTTTTGAGAGAAATAAGAAGCTTTTGTTCCTCCATTTTTAGGTTTTTAAGTGAAGTGTATGTGTTTGTCATTGATATAGCATAGTGAAGCATTGTTTTCATGTGTTATTATCTATTTTTAATACCTTTATGAAATATTTTTTATTTTATATAGGTCATTATAAATGTCTATATCAGCTTTACTCTAAGCATTAGATGTCAATTTAGTTCCTTTACATTCCTTCCTTACAAAAACTAAGTTTTTCAAGTTCTTATAAAACACTATTGTAGAAGTCATTCCTGAGTGTAGAGAATGTGTGTAAGATTCTCCATTTAATAAGAGTGTTAATTTAAATAATAATTTATCATAAAAAATTGGTGTATAACCTTTATTTATAGTTTCCCTTTCAATTTCATTGCAAACAATGTCCTTTAACCCTTTGCATTACTAGAATTAGTAGATAGTAGTTTTAAGAGTAAGTTTTAGTGAGAGAACCAATGTAAATAAACCTATCTTGATATTATCTCCCTAAAAAATTAATATAAACTTAGGGAAGATTCCATGTTCTATCAAGAGTGAGAAATAACACACTTTCTCTTAAGGGCACACTCCTAATTGGTAACAACTAGTTCCGAAGCATAGTCGAGAGTAATAACTTAAATATTATGAATGTTATCATAATAATCAGTGTCACCATTGTTAGTATCATGATGTTTTTTATTTTTTATGACAATAAGAGTTCTCATAGGAGGTTGGTATGGCTCAAACTGATGCATAAGGAAATCTTGGCACTTGGCTTGGTTGATGGCCTCTTCTAAAGTTCATGCAAAAAGAGTATAGACCCAATATTTCAATGTAAGATAGATAGAATTAGAGAATAAATGAAATAAGTTATCATATTCCATGTTGTTATCACATTTTTTATATAAGGTCTTTCACTGTTTGATGAAAGCTTATGCAGTTTCCATCTCAAGTTGATTGCAATTGATAAAATGAGCCAAGGTATTTTTAGGGAGGTCACTACTTTGAAACTCTTATACTAGAACATTAACTATATCTTCTAAACTAGTAATGGAATGATATTTGAGTTGATTATACCAATCTAAATCATCTTTGGAGAGGGTTTTTACCACGAGTTTGGTAGTGGCAAAAGTGTTTAACTTGACCTAATTTTTGTATAGATTTCCAAATATTTTTAAGTGTAGCATATGATCAGTTGACCTATTATAGATAATGGTAGTGGTGATACCTCCTATATCGATGTTAGAAATTTGAGATGTAAGAGGTTCATTTTGAAGGTGTTTGATTATTTTGTTAACAAGTGGAGGTTGAGGGATAATATTTCCATGGGAATTCTTAAGTGGGGTGGGGGACATTTTTCTGTGAACTCTCCATAAAACCTATTGAGGTTGATTTTGGAGATGAATAAGATGATCTTGCATTTTCATCATTTTTTTCACATTATTAACTTGGAAAGTGTTCATTTGGTAAAGATTTTATAAAACAAATTGATGGGTTTTAGTGGTGTTATTCAAAATATGTGAAGCATTAACATTGGTATTAGTGGCTTGGGTACCATTATGATTAGTGGTATGCATGCTATTAGTAGCTTGAGAGGAATTGTTATAAAATAAGGAACTAGTATCATGATTTACATATGTTTCAAAAAATACACTAGTAGAAATATTATAATAAGAAGCACTAGTGGCATGATTACTATGGGTCACCAAAGATGAGCTAGTGGAAGAATTTAGAAGAGTGGGTCATGGAAATGGGCAACTAGATATGAAACTTGCCATGTTAGTAGAGATACTTGGCATGGAGGTTGAGGAAATCAAATAAGAATAGGTCATGGTATGAGAAGGGGTCAAAATAAAAGGAAGAGGTTGAAAGGCAAAGAATCTATTGCCCCCAAATCCATGTGAGGATGTGGGGGAAGGTGAATAGAGTTCTTATATTTTACCACTTATCATAAGGTGATAAATAGTAGAAGGGTATTTTCCTCAGTGTTGAGGAAATTCATTAATGAAGGAAAGCATTTCTAGAGTATAATCTAATTTAGATTGGTCTTCTAATTAGAATATAGGGTTGTGAACTAGAGATGTATGAGGAGGGGTCTCATAGTTTGTACTACAAATGGCCACATACACATTAGTTTTGCTCAGAGTAGGAACCACAAGCTGTTTATGGGAAAATATATTAGGGTTGGTAAAGCTCATCATATCTAATGAGTTCAAATTTGTGTTATCCTCAAATATTAATTTATTATGAGAGATAAATGTTAATAAGGACAAAAATGATGTAAAATAAAGTGAGCAAAAAGGATACAAACTCATGCAGGTCAATTATGTGTTTTAACCTGGTACGTAGAAAAGAATACAAAGTCATGTAGGTTGACTCTATATTGTAGATAGGGGGATAAAATAGGTTAATAAGGATACATAGTCATGCATGTTGATTATGTACTACTAGATAGAGAACTAAAAATGGATAAATAATAAGACGCAGTTGTATTGGTTCATTATGTAAATATGGTAAGAGGAAAAATACAATCTATAAGAGATTGTATCAACTAGAATGATAGTGTTTTAAAATATGGAAAAAATTTATAAGATAAGTGAAGTAAGAATGAAAGCAAACACAAACAATTGTATCAATGTGAGTGATCCAATTGGGACACACAACATAAAACCTTGCATCAATGTTGGCTAATGCATGTTTTTCAGATATAACATGCAATGATTAGAGATCAAACAATTAACTGTAAATTAAATGTTAACCAGGTGGTCATATTAAGTGTTATTAGATTATTAGAAAGTGTTGATTTAAATGTGATAAGAGAGTTGGCTAAAATAGGGAGCTAGAAAGGTAATCTATGGATGGTTTCAAGATGTTTAGGCTGAAAGAAATTTGTGTTGGCAATGGTATTAGCTTAGTAGTGGGGCCTACCCCTCAATTAAAAATCCCATAGTGATAAGGGTGTTGGGTGTTTTGCCAATATATACCATTAACCACGTATTTATATTTGTCCAAATAATCAAGTCAACTTCCCCTTTGGTGATAAAATTCAAGTAGGTAGGCCTTGGGAAGACAAATGATTAACTTCATTTTGAATGTTATGTGATTTGGTAGTGTGTGTAAAAGACTAAAATAGTGTAAATAGAATGGTAATTTGAAAAACCACATATTTAGAATATGTGAGTTATTCTAAACATGCAAATAGCTAAAAATGAAATGTGAATTAATTACTAGAAAATAGTTATTAATTCGATAGTACAGAGTTGATTTAGGTGACATTATATAGAAATAGTACAAAATAAATTCACTTGGGTCACTATTATTTTGTAAAATTAAGCTCTTTAAGAACAAAGTCAAATAGGTTGGCTATGTCTCTCAGATAGAAGGTAGACTATATAACTAAGTCAACTAGGTTGACCTAATTAGTTATATGTTGTTAGTTTTGAAGAAGACTAGCTTGTGAAAAATAGAACTAAAGCAATTATTGAAATGATAGAGAGGGGAAAGATAGGAACCTTTATGGGCTTGAATATGGTTAATATTACAAATTTTATGTTGAAATACCTTAATTAATTATTGTTTTCAAAATTTTCAAATTGAGTCAATTGGTTTGACCAAGTTCTATAAAACCTTATATATTGAAGAAGAACAAAGAATAGGGTCAACCTTTTTTATAGTGTTTATTGATATGTATGTTGGCATAAAGAATTAGAAGACAAATTTCACCTATTAAATAATTTATGCTAATATAGAACTGAAGAAGGGTACTATGTTGACATGTTTGATCTAGTAACTTGTAACTAATTAAGACTTGCATAAACATAATAGAGTTATTTTGAAGTGATTATGTGTTAAAATTACATAGAGAGTTAGAACTATACTGAATGGTTCGATACAATACTAAAAATATGGAAAAAAAATAATAAAATAATAAAAATGATGGCATGAAATAAAAATCTCAAGGGTTAAATTCATGTTGGGTTCACCAAAATGTATACAAAGAGAAATCTAATTGATTTATAAATTAATCCTAGATCAAATAATATAAATCCTACTTACACTTTTGATTGTTGATACATTACATATTCAAGATCATGACCAAGATGGATCCTCTAGACCTAGCTAAGGGATGTCTTACCATAATGAATTCACTAGGGAAGGTTCATAAAAACTATGTAATAACCCTAACTAGATCCTATGTTACATATTCACTAAATTAATAAAAATTAAAGCAAATTATAATACATTTCTCACCAAATATTTTGGCACAAAGTGGAGGTAATAAAAATTAAAAGTAAACATGCATAGAAAACATATACTCATGTTAATGTTTATGGAAACCTAATGCATGGGAGAGAAGTACAAATTCAAATCTATCTACTCTTACAAAGGAGGAACAAAGTTATGAATACTTACCTTTGAAGATGATCCCACTGAGCCTCAATATATCCCTTGGCCAAGGTGATTCACAAGAGGTTATTGTGGTATGTAAGGATGATAAGGACAAATCATCTCTAGGATATACAACCTATCAATTCATCCAAAAGACTTCTCCATAAGACAAGATTTATATCTCCAAAGAAAGTATGAAACCCTAAGCTATGCTCCTCAATTAGAATGGTGGATAATTATATGGGAAATATATATCTCTTCTTCATTTATTCTCTCATAAATGATGAAATGGATGTGTTTATATATGCAAATCTTACTCTAGTCCTTTTCAAAATTTAGGCTGGCAAGGTCAACCCAATTGACCTTTTATCATTATTGATAAAAATAAATTAGGTCTCATTTTAGGTCATCTAGGGGCAAACCTAGACACTAAATAAGTTTTATAAATTAGAGTACAAGGTAAATGGGGTTGACAGTGTAATGTAAACCATAAAAAAATATTTTAGAATAAGGGATAATAAAGGTAAAAAATGACTAGAAGAAGGTGAAAAATAGGAGGCAAAGCTTATGAGAATTTTTTTTTAGGATAAAAATGTGTAGATATCAAGTGGTAATAAGGGGAAAATAATACTGTAAAGCACCAATGGTTTGTCCACCCCTTTCTTAATGTTCCCCTTAAGGCACGCACTCAGAGAGATTGAGACTCAATAGGTTCTTGCAAGATAGAAAGCATCAGTAATTGATAAAGTTTAAAAATATTATGATATAGGTTCCATTTGGGGCTGGAGGATATAGTCACTGATATGTTTTATGAATACCATGTATTTTCCTATAATCTTATATAAATAGGCCATTTATATATGGAGTTATACATGGGTTCCTATAGGGGAGAAATGAGCTTCAATCCATCATTATCACTTCAAATTTGGTATTGGGAGCACGTGGCCACTAAGAGTTCAATGGGTACATATGGAGATAAAGAGGTTGATCAACCCCTATTTTTAGGTGGTATATTATTTTAGGAGTGTAACATGCACATGCAAGAGACATTAGGTTCTATACAGAAGAGTTTGATAACCTAAGAGATGATCAAATAACATGATTCCCTATAGGTAAGTGTAGAAGGGATGGGTGGAGGACATAGATGTTATGAGACACATGTTGATAGAGTGATAATTTACTAGGCATAAATATCACATTATCAAGATATTTTGACTAGGCATGGTATAGAGATAGTTTGGACGTAATTAGGACATCCTAGGGGAGGATCATCTCTTTGCTAGAGTGACAGGGAGAGGCCCCAGTGGGGGTAGAAAGTGGACATAGTTCTAGTGTGAGTAGACTATGATATCATTTCTCTAATTATGTGGGATTAATATAAAAAGATGGTAGATATATGAGTCATGACAGTGTATACAGGGTGGTGTCTTTAGAGATGACCCTAGAGATTATTTAGGCCACCTTAGAGAGAAAGGAGATGAGGAGAAATATGGACTCTAGTGTAGGCATAGGTTCATTTGAGGAGATAATTGACTTAGATACCATAACCCCAAGCTTAAAGAGATGGTCATGATGAATAGTATGGGGGTGATTAGGTAGTGATGGTTATATGTGAGGAGATAAGGGTTTGGAGGAGGAGCCTAAGCTATAGTTGGAGACTAGGTGGGAAGAGGGAAAGACCCAAATATTATGAGATAGGAGGTGAGGGAAAGGATAATAGATGTGGTGTGGATTACCATAGAGTAGGATAGGTACTAGTCATAGGTTATATATTTACAATGTTAGATCATGAAGAGAGATAGGTAGATGGATCTTATATTAGGTCATCTCATAGGGTTGATGGGATAGATTGGGACTAAGGATGCTCAAAGAACATCTTTCTAGGGGTAGTTGAGCTAGATTCAAGATATATATGGTTAGATAGTGAGCTTACAAAAACATATTCAAACTTGGGATGCACAGATAGTGGATTTACATGAAAAAATTGGGTAGATCCATGCGAGGTTGAGCCCTTTGGAGGTGGAGCTATAGGTGGCCAAGAGGGCTAGGGAAGAGGGTGGTGTCTTATTATAGAAGAATGGTATGGGGATATTACCAAGTAGATATATCATTTGATGAGAGAGGTAGAGTATTATATGGATTTATATGAGGTTATGGTGTTAGCCAATCAACATGCACCATCATATAGGGCCAATACTTCCTCACATTCAGTTTATCAACCAATAAGGAGGCCTTCAAGACATCCCTAATTCTATATTTTTTGATTGATTATGTATATTTTAGACATGTGTTATTATATTTAGCATATGGATGCCCATGGGGCCCTCATTTTATTTATGTATTTTGAGTGGACTTTATGGACATTTATGTAATTATGGGACTTTTACAATGATATATGACATGATTTTGATCATGTGATTGATGATGTTTTGATTACATTAGACATATTTATGATTACATGAGATGATTAAAAATGGATGTATGATTAGGGATTTTGCTTATGTGATGATGTATGGATTAGATTAGATAGTTGATTATTATTGATTATGAGATGATTAGATATGACTTTTAGGATGGATTTTATGGATGTGGTTATCTATTGATATTTTGGATAGACTTTTATTTCATGTGATGTATAATTTTTATTATACATGGCATAATGTGATTTTATAATATAACCAAAAATGTGATAATTTTGTGGCATATTCTAGGATGTAGATAGGTAGTCCTTTGATTTTAATTATACGTCTCACAAATTAATATTGGTCAAAATCCTCCTACACTAAGGAGGTGGGGGGGTTCAATTAGTAGGCTAAGATGGTCAAATACGATAGTGGAATTATTAGGGGGGATGGATTGTGGGGTTTTGAATCCACTAGAAATGTAGGCAATCCAATTTTACTATTAAAATTTGATTATCAGTGTACCTATGACATTAAGATAGTTGTGGTCATAGTGATTCAGAGTGCGTATGACTTTGAGATGGAACTTTATTAATGATGTTCCTAATTTTCATAATGGTAGTCATTTAAGGCCATCCTCATTCCCATTAATAAAAATACAAAGTAAATCTGATAAAAAGGATTAAGATAAATTAATAATGAATATCATAATAAAATATTTACATGAAATAATGATATTAACAAGATACTTTAATGAAAATATTTATATATGTATATATTGAATACTAACAAGATGACTTAATAAAGTTATATAATGATTTATATTTATAAACATAGCCTAGAAAGATATTTATATTATGTAGAATAAAATGAATAATGATGATTATTATTTATAAGATGTTCTAAAACCCTAAAATGGCATAATAAAGATAAAGATGGCCTAAGCAAGACTGGACTAATATTTATAATGTGTGAGGAGAGGACAATGTATTTCACAAGAGGAATGATTTCAAGATCATAGATAAATAGTTATTCACAATGTTGGTTGTCCAAGTGGGTTATTAATAAAACACTTAAGAATGATAAATAATGTCCAATAATCTTTGCAAAAATCAAGACAAGGATCAACCTAGATATAAGACAATCCTAGGATCTAGAGTAAAATTTAAAGATTTGGTTGTGTATAAAACATATTATATATACTAGAAGAGAGATATTTTGTGACCCTTATTTAGTAATTAAGTTACTGGGTACTCATGGATGTATACTTAGGGAATGAATGGGGATGAACAAAGTTGGGTGAAATTGAGGCAGATAGGAAGAAGAGTCTTTTAGGAGAATTTTATTAGGATTTGGATTATGATGTCAAAATATAACTATTAGTTTTAAAAGTGGATTATATGTTCTAGATAACTCTTCAACATGTATCCCCTTCATACTTTCAACAATAATCTACCCCATTTGTGAAAATCATATCCCTAATTTTCCAAATCATATATTTTATATCCACTATTAGGATCAGGGTCATATGAGAAGTGAGTGGTGAATATGGGAATATAGAAGAGGGAGAAAAATTATGCAAGTGAAGTGATGGAAGTTGGACCTACCCCCAAGTATGGGGTCCTATAGATAGAGGATTTTTCAATCCCTCTAGGTATAAAACCATTTCAAATACATAATGTTCATAAGCTCATCAATATCATCACCATATAGAGTGGCCAATTTGTAGGCCCCTGATCCAAATTTTCCTTTATTCTCATGCTCAGCATTGGTATTTTTTTATTTTCTTTTTAGACTAGGTCACTAATTTGAATTCTATAGACTGGATATTTTTGAAATATTGGCACTAAGCTTATTTTGATAAGACATAAGGTGATACGGTAATTTTGATGATTTTCAATCAATAAATATGGCTCCTATAGCCATTATTATCTATACTCATTGTTAGTTATCATGCCCCACAAGGATATTCATAAGGAGAGGAGTTTAACTTCAATAGGCTAGATTGCTTCTGCTCCATATACCAAAGAGTACAAATTAGCCCTAGTAGGTGTCTGAATGTTGGTTCTATAGGACCAAAGTGTAGGATAGAGTTTTATATACCAAATTCTTCCCACATCATTGATAATTTTCTTAATTATTTTAATAATCATTTTACTAGTTGCTTCTATTTGTCCATTACCCTAGGAATAACAGGGTGTAGAACAATGCTACTTAATACGGTATCTATTGCACAAGTATTATACTTCCTAATTTTTGAATGATTTGGTGTTATCTAATATGATTTTAGTTTGGATTCCAAAGTATAAAATAATTTTATTGAGAATAAACTTAGATATCTGTAGACCTATGGTATATATAAGTGGCATTAATTCTACCCATTTAGTGAAATAATCTATGGTTATGATTATAAAATTATGTTATTTGAGGACATACGATTAATTTTGATAATAATATCTAATCCCAATACATAAAATGGCTATGGGATCATTATAGGTTGTAGCTTTTGAGCAGGGTCATGTATTATATTCCCATGTTTCAAGCAAGCTATGCACTTGTGTACATACTGACAAGTGTCATGATCCATGGTTGTCCAATAACATCCAATTTGGAGAACTTCTTATCTAGGTCCATCCCATTGACATGGCCTCTATAAATACCATCATGGACCTCATTGATTTCAAAAATAGGCTCTTATAATGTTAGGAATCTTAACAACATCATGTCATAGCCTCGTTGATATAACATGCTATTGAGGATGGTGTAATAGGATGTGCATTAGATGAAGGCTTTGCATTGGTGGTGATTGAGATTTGGTGGAAGGTTATTATTATGGAGGTAGGTATAGATGTCATAATACCAGGGTTGACTAGGATCAAGGATTGCACAAATTTGATAATGAGCTAATGCTTGATGAGTAAGAAAAAAAGTTATTCAACTAGAAAATTGCCTTCAAGTACATCTTCTATAAGATCTATTAAATATCCTACAGTGGTAATTTCATAATTAGCTTTGTTACTTCCTTTAGGAAATTGTTTAAAAGTTATAGACTAAACATTTTAGTTTAACTGATCAACCATTTACTTATAGGGAATTAACTTCTCATCCTTATTCTAGAACTCTTCATTCACCTATTTAATAATCAACTGAGAATTTCTAAAGACTTAAATATGTTGAATATTCCACTGAAGGGTAAATTTGTAATCCAAAAATTATCACCTCATATTCAATAATGTTATTTGTGAATGGGAAAGATATGCAAAAGGCTTTAGGGATCAGGTCACCTTGTGGGGCTACCATAAGCATTCCCAGTACTAACCCATGTATAGTAAATGATCTATCAAAATATAATTTCTAGTTGGTTGATTCCTTAGTTGTCAATATAGATCATTGAGGAAGGTTATGTTAATGGCTTTGTGTCTGTTATGGGTGTTATCACTAGTTGATCCATGATAACTTGCCCCTTTATGGCCTTTTGATTCACATACTCAATATCAAATTCAATTAACAACATGATCCATTATGCCATTATTATTGTTATGTCTTCCTTAGACAACATATATTTGAGTGGGTCAACTTTTGCTATAAGTTTGACTTGATTATTTAACATATAATCCCTAAGTTTTTGTCAGGTAAATACCACATCCAAGCAAGGTTTATCTATACAGGTGTAATTAAACTCATATTAAATTATAATTATAATTAAATAATAAATATATCTTTATTTTCCTTCCTCATTATAATGAGATAAGAGATACCCTGTAGAACATGGTGTAGCAAAGATATATAAGATCAAGGATCTTCATGAGATACGTGTGATAAGACTAAAGGCTTCACTAGATACTTCTTTAGATTATTAAATGCCTTTTGGCATTCCAAGTTCCTAACAAAATGAGCTCATTTATTTCATATATGAGTGAATTGATGACATTTTTTTACCAATAGATATTTGAACTATCATATGGCCTATAAATTCCATTGAAGGCTCCTTAGTTGTTTCAGGTTCTTAGGGGAGGCATTTCAACAATAGTTTTCACATTAGCAGAGTCTACCTAAATGCCTCATTGAGGGAATATGAATTCCAAGGGTTTAAATGAAGTGAATCTAAATACACATTTCTTGGAATTTAATCTAACTTTATATTCCTTGAACCTTTCAAAAATCTGTTTGAGGACTGTTGAATTTTCTTCTCAGAGTATAGACTTTCCTAGGATGTCAACCACATAATATTCTCCAATATCATGCATCATGTCATGGAATATAACTATCATAGACATTTTATAGGTTTATCTATTGTTTTTAGGCCAAAGGGCATTACTTAATATCAAAAATTCCCCTATGGAGTGATAAATGGAGTTCTGTGTTGATCTTCTAGAATGATTTTGATTTGATTATAACTAGAAAAGCCATTCAAGAGGGAAAGTATTTCATATCTTGTGGTAGAGTCCATGATTATATCGATATTGGGTAAAGTCAAGTCATGTTTATGACATGACTTATTTATGTCTTGGAATTTGGTACAAATTTATATCCCTCTTTGTGGCTTGGTAATGGGGATGATATTAGAGATCCACTTAGAGTAGTCGATGTGTCGAATGAATCATGATTTCAAGAATTTTTTTAGTTCTTATTTGACTAATAAATACACCTCGAGGTGAATTTTTTTGATATTTTACTTAATTGGTTTGGTATTTGTATGTACCACTAAAGTAGGATCTAAACTAGGCATGTAAGAATAACTCCATTTAAATACATCAATGAATTATTTAAAAATCTCAATTATTATTTGTTGTTCTTTATATGTGAGAATTGTCCCCGACATAATAATTCTAAGATTTTCATTTGTTTCAATATTAATTTCTATAAACTCCTTAATAAGATAATTTGATTGATCTTATAGATAGGTTAGGGGTGGTGGCAATTATTCTTCTAAACTAAACTCTTTTGGAATCTCTATATCTAGCTCCTAATAAGACTCATGTTTGTAAAATTTTTATTGAATACATTCAACATTTGGAGAGGGATCAACTTCATCATGTTATTATTATTCTATTTGATTTAAAGACTCCTACTTCTCTCCAGAATAGGTGAACTCATTTAAACTGATAATGAATCCTCTTTTGTTATCTCCTAAAAATATAAATTCTCAAGATCCTAGGTATTCAATGATATCCTCATCCTTTTGAAATAGATCAAAGGATGGAACATTCTTCTAATCCTAGTATATTAGTTGTGGGTAGAAAATAGAGATGTTGATGGTGGAAATGGTAGTGTTACATAAGAGATTCATGGCATCCAAGTCTTTATAAAGGCTATAAACAGAACATGATTTGATTTCTTATTCAAAAGTAAACTCTCTAGGAATTGAATAAATATCCATGGAAATAGTGTTTAGGTTAATTCCTAGTGGTTTATACCTAGGCCAAGATGTTTTGGATTTTAATAAACCCCAATAGCTTCCAACCTGCCTTTTTCTTCTTTGCCTATTTTTTTGCCTTTATAATTCATGTTTTGAAGCATTTCTTGAAGTTAGGGCTATTTATGTCTGTGAAAATCTAGGGCCTCATCTTCAAGAATGAGCCAAGAATTTTTATCTTTTTCAAAATATTTATCTAATAACATCCTTTCACTTATGATGGTTGTTGACCCAAACTAATAGATAACAATTTTATCTTGGCTCGTAGTTAGGGACCCATAGTTATGTGGGGATAGTGGAATGTTTCCAATATAAAGAGTT
Organism: Torreya grandis; assembly: GCA_037957365.1. Lineage (NCBI taxonomy): Eukaryota > Viridiplantae > Streptophyta > Pinopsida > Cupressales > Taxaceae > Torreya > Torreya grandis. The sequence continues at coordinate 2,369,596 of JARHVA010001379.1, read as the reverse complement.
TTATAATCATATTCCCCATAACCCTTATAAATGATTTTAAGATGAATGATATCTAGAAAATTAAATGAGGTGGGTGATAAGCTATCAGGGTGGACATATTTCATATATTTAGTATTATAATAGGAACTTTGGGTAGTAGGGAAATAACAAATAGGATTGGATTGTTCCATTTGGAAGCTATGAAAATTCTCTATTTCACCTAAGATTGTGACCTCCACTCCTAAATGTGGGAATTTGATATATTAGTGGAGGGTCTAGGGTACCACTCTCATCTCATGAATCCAATGGTGTCCCAAAATTAGATTATAGGGGAGATCTACATCCACTACATAGATTAAGGTCTAGTGGATGATAGGCTCCATAGTTGTAAGAAGATATATAGTCTTAGAAAATGGCCTTTCATTATCATCATATGCCTTAGGCATTATTAGTGTGGGCCATAGTGAATATTTAGAATATCCCAACTTATTAATATATTCAATACTACACAAATTCATGGATGATACTCTGTCTATAAACACCCATGGGATTTTGTGATTAGCGATGGAGATTTTAATGAATAATGGGTATTTATGGTAAGGGCCTATGGGTAGCATGTCTTGGGTACTAGAGGTAATTTTTTGTGATGGAGATAAATGACCCAATAAGGCTTGAATTGACTTGTGTTTATATCCTTGGGAACTTTTAATTTATTCAAGGCTTGATTTAGTATTTCTCGATGTATAGATGATGACTCTAGAAGATCCATAAGAGAGATTTAGGCTAAGATCTTCTCAAGTTGTTGAATGATATCATATGTTTTATTGGAAGAATTTGAGAATTTTATAAGGATGGTGAATTTTTGAGATGAGGAGGCAAGTGGGTCCTTTGGAAGTGCTTTGGGAACTAGGATTTTTCCACATCATGTGGTGACTACACAATCAGCTATTGCCCTATTGATTTTTAGGATGAGGGATGGCAGATGTGTGGGATTGTGGGGGCCTCATATTTTGATGGTATTAATGTAATATTATGGAATTGAGTGATAGTCAATTTGATTTTAGGTGGAATCTTGACCCTAATCCATCGATGGTTTTTTATTCATCTGGTCATCCTTAGGTAAAGGGTCTTGATATATACACAATTATTGATTTTTAGATTGATTTGTTTGAGTCCCTCCCTCAACTTATATTTCCCATTTTTATATTATATCTTGGATGCAATATCTTAATTACATACATTTCTTAGTATCATTCCCTTTGACTTGGTGGTATTGGCAAAACTCATCTTCTTGATACTATTCAGGTGTGGCTTACTATCATCCAAGGATTGGATCTCTAGGAGAGTGATCATATTGGTAGTAATCAATTGTTATAGGACTATTTATATAGGTACACCAATCCTAGTAAGATGTCTTTTCCCCATTTGAGGCTTGGGTTTCCCTCTTGGTATAGTAATATTGGAGATATTTTTATTTTTGGTAGTAGGGGGAACCTTTTGTACTATTTTTACATGTTTTGAGTCAATGACATTGTCCCCTAATATGTTCTTATTCTTTTTGAAGAATTCTAGATTACCCAAAAAGGCATTATATTGACTTTGATTCTATTCATTTTAGGAATATAATTTGATGGTTCCCCTTTAAATGAGAGATTTTATGATCTAGATACCCTTTTCGATAATTTCATCAAAGGATTTATCACATTGTAATTTCAACTGATATTTTAATTTGGCATTTAGATTTTCAATAAATATCTTGGCCAATTATTTTCTAGGGGTTATGCAACAAAAGTGGCTGGAAAGGCTTCTCTATTATTGTATAAATGATGTTAGACTTTCCATATTTCTTTATTTAGTGTTGTATAGATCAATTATGGAGATGTCATGTTGTATGTTAAAGTAAAAATGTCTCAATTTATTTTATGTTAGCTCTTCAAAATTGGTAATTAGTCCCTTTGGTAGATGCATGAACCATTAAGTGTATGTATTATGAGACATTTGGGGAAGATTCTAATTAGATATGCATCATTATATACAATATCATGATGTGCAACATATAACTCTTGAACATGGTTGTGTGGGTTCCCTCCCCCCTTATATTTATCAAATTTTGGAACTTTGAAGTGTGTCAAGAAGGGTATTTTCAAAATGATCATATCCAATAGGGATGTGCATAAGTCGTCATACCTCTATCTCATCACTTGAGTGTGAGGGTCAATCTACTAAAGAGTTTCTTTCATCACATTCCACTCTTGGGAAAATGAGGGACTATTAAAGGATTAGAGGTGTGTGTTTGGATTTTTTGGTCTTAATGGATTATCATTAGTGTTTTTGGTGTTTTGTCTTAGTGATGTCAATCTTTGATTTTAGCATAAAATTGAGATGTAAGGGATTTAATTTTTTGGGTCAATTTATATAGGTGATCGTCTAAGGTAGATCTCCTCCTTTCACCCTCAATATGGTTATTTTTGGGGGTTCTTATTATTATTCCAACTCTTTTTTATGGTCTACAAGTTTGGGTTCCCTTATTTTTGATTAGTGTTATTTGGGTAAGGTGGAGTGTTGGGTCTAGACAATGGATGAATGAAGTGTTGTAGGAGATTGGGATTAAATGTAGGGGTAGTTTGGTCCCCATTTTGATAACTTGAGTGAGGATTTAGTTATATTTTTCATATATATATATATATCAAATTATGCTCTAACTTCATCACTATTAAATAAGTTATTTATGAGTCTTTCATCTTCTCCAAGATTGTGTATATTACTTTGAGTTTATTCATTATCCCTACTTTGTTCACCTAGGGTCCTAAAGACATCATCCTCCTAGTTTGATCCTTTTCCCATTCTTAGGATTTGCGCATGGGTCTTGGTTGGCATGGTGGGTAGTTTATGGTGGTGTGAAGATGATTAGGTGTTGTTTTAGTGTGTGATGAAAAAGAATATGAATTTGAAAACTAAACTTGTCTTAAATTTTAGACTAAAGTGGTTAAGAGATTTGATATGGATATTTTAATATTTATATTTAGATATTAAGGACTAATTTGATAAACATGACAACTCTATAGAGGTTCAATATAGAAAGGAGACTAAGGATAGGAGATGAATCAATGCCTTTTCACACTATCAAAACAAAAATTGGATGGGTACTAGGTATGAATAGGAAATATGATTTAAGATGATAAAGTGATAGACAAAACCTAATAGAGTTATAGACTTTGATAATGTTTAATCCAAGTAGAATGAGTAACATGATGAATAGGATTAAAATTGATGGGTGACCACTATAGTTTAATTTCAATATAAAATATAATACTCAAGAGTGTGGATAATGGGATGAAGATGAAATGGTTTAGTTTTAGTCCTAAGATGGAGTGTGTCCTAAATATTATCTAGGTGTTTTGGTTATAAAATGCATAAGGTGTACTTGACTCATAAACAATACAGGTCTTAGCATAACACACATACAATCACAAGAGACTAAAAGGCCTAATATTATTCAATAAAAAGGGTGTGTAACTTGATGACTGCACCATCTAATAGCTTTATGGGTAAGGCTATAGTTTAGTGACCCATTATGGAATCTACTGAACCCTCTCGACCTAATCTATAATTCATGGTACTTAGGATTTGATCCCAAATTTAACATCAAGTCACCTATTATGGTTGATAGGTCTTAAGCTAGGTTTATACAAAGGTTTCTAGGGTCATCCCTAATACATGTAAGGTATGTGATGCCCAAATATATTAGAGTGTTATCTAATGCCTGGTTCATATAATTAACTCTTCCCCTTCATGAATGATGTCTATGGGGCCAACCACTTATCCTAATGATAATTTTCCCTAATATTTCTACTCTTATAAATCATGGAGTGTGGTTGAATGTGTCAAGATGAAATCCACATCACCAACTCCTAATGACTAGGCAAGTGCATGGGGATGAATTTCACATCGTGTTTCACCCTATAAAATCAAAAAATGGGTTAAAAAATATGCAATCACAATTTTTTTTAGCTAACTAATTAACTATGTGAGATAATTACACAAGCAAGAAAATATATGTATATATAAATTCAAAAATTTGAATTCTAGACTAAGCCCTAATCCTACAAAGAAACACATTAGAAAAATGATATAGGGCCTCTTACTAAGGTGTCCTGCATGAAAAGTGATTAGTAGTTTCTAAGTAGATATAATTACTTGTGGAACCTACAAAACTGCACTTACATAATTAGATATTCAAAACTAATTCTAGAGACTATAATACCACAACTGATAGTCAAAATCACTTTTAAGGCAAATGCAATTTTATATATTTTTAATTAATCATGACCATATATTCAAACAAAAATGATTATGGTTAGTGCAATACCATATCTAAAAATCAATATTGTAACTTTAGATATGCAATTTTGTGATATATAGCAAAGATAATAAATTCTAAGGTAGAATAAGACATTTATAGAATGCTAAAATATTTATAAAAAGATAAAAGAGGTTAAAAAATGAAATTTTTACATAATGGTTAAAATAAGTATATATTAGGTACTAATTAATTAAATGTATTATTGAATGACCTAAGTCAAAATTGACTATGGATATTCAAAATTGACTCTAGATATCAATATTGCCTTTTTTGAGAGGTAATTTTGATTTAACTAGGATATACCAAAACTGCCTCTCAAAAAAGGCAATATTGATATCTAGAGTCAATTTTCAATATCCACAGTCAATTTTGACTTAGGTCATTCAAAAATACATTTACTTAATTAGTACCTAATATAGACTTATTTTAACCATTATGTAAAAATTTCATTTTTTACCCTCTTTTAGCTTTCTAACAATGTTAAAATTACAAGAGTATTGTCTATTAAGTTGGACTACTTATAAAGGCCCTGTTTCTAACCTACAAGAAGATATATTATTAAAAATAAACAACAATCATTTATTTATCTAATCAAAATTGCTCATGAGAACACAAAATTGTAGATGGTAATCAAAACTACCTCTTTCGAGACATGATATTACAAAGGTTAAAATTTGATAATATATAAAAAATATTTCAGAGAGATACTAAGACTATTTATGAAAATATAAATCTTATCTATCCATAGAAAACTAAGTATTTATGACTAAGGATAAAAAAATAGAATAACAACAACTACTATCTAACTATCTACAAAATTGAATCTACAACCTACAAAACCACTCTTTAGATTTAAAATCACCTCTATGAATAGGTTGTATTACACTAGATAGTCAAAAGATATATTTTAAGAATGTTTGACGTTTATCTAGATAGAACCTCCCCCTTTTTTACAGTAAATAACAATTAGACAAAGATAACAAAACTATTAAAAAGAAAAATCCATAGGCTTAAGTTAGTAATTTTATGTCTAAGTCAAAACTACCTCTTATAGAGGCAAAACTATAACTAAAATCATTAACGTGAATAAGGAAATGCAATTTTTATTAGTACTAAAAACCTAATGATGTTAAGTGTCTCTATCTAATTTCCACTTTTTCTTAAGTGTGAAAAGAAGAAACTAGTTAAGAAGGGTGTGTAGAAGAATACTTGTTGAATGTGTGCATGTTGAATCTAGACTTCATGAGAACTTCTCTATGGTTAGGGAATAATGATTTATAATAAGAAAACATTACCACAAAACTTATTGGTTAGACAAGTAGTTGGGTGGATTTCCTAGCATGAGCTAGATCCCAGAAGCAAAAGCTTTCTAGGAGGCTGTTAATCTACCTTATTTAAAACACTTAAGTGGAAATGATAAAATAATTTTTTTTGCCTTACATGAATATAAAACTAAATTAAATTATATAAAACTAATTGATAAAATTAGATGATTTTCTAAGTTAATCAAAATGAAGCAACTAGCTTGATTATACTAATGCTGAAAATTGGTTAAGGCAAGGTTGTGGTTTTGGTTTGGAAATTTAAAAAGGGATTAAATAAAGGTGGTTTAGTTGGTTGATAAATGGTTAAGGTAATAAAAATGTAAAGGTTAAAATGGGATAAATGGGTGAATTATTGATGAGGTAATAAGGCAAGTAGTTAAGATGGCAAAAGGGGAAGAGGATAAGGAGGGTAAAAGTGACAAAGGTGTGAATGGATAAAAGATGGCAATGGAGCAAATGGATTGAGATAATGAAATGACAAAGGGAGAAAATGGATAAGTGGGGATGAAGATATTAAAAATACAAGGGGATTATAAAATTAAATTTAAGAAACAAAATCAAATGTTACCTTTCAATCTTGAAGAAGAATGTTGTTGTTGATGATGTTATTGAAGATATCTACAGGCAATTTTGACAGAGCTTCATTGCTTTGAATTATTTTCATCCAAGGTGCAAATGACCTCTAAAATGATAACCTCCTTTAAATACCTAAAAAAATATGTTAATAACCAAATACTAACTTCCAACTTAACCTTGGGTGAAGGAGAGGGGGGTATTTATAGCATTTATTATGAAGAATCAGGATAAAAGAGGGAATAGTAGAAGTATGGTGCCATTTTCCATGTGGTGCATGAATGAGGCAAAATATGAGGTTGGTGGAATTCTCACCTTGATCATGGGTATCCCATTTGGTTTGGTGTGTCTACCACCTTTCACATGAATCTAATTTTGAATGGGAATCATGCACACAGGTCTAAATGAGGCCAAAGACTTTTCACCACCCTTGCTTGCCTTCATCTAAGCACTTAAAGAGATGACACAGAAAATGTGGTTCCATTTTCCATGTGGTATATGAATGAGTCAAAATATTAGGTTGGTGGGATTATCACCTTGATCATTGGTCTCCCATTTGGGTTGGTGTGTCTCCCACCTTGCACATAAATCTAATTTTAAATGGGAATCATGCACATGGGTCTAAATAAGGCCAAAGACTTTTCAAGACCATTTCTTATCTTCATCAAAGAAATTAAAGAGATGGCACACAAAATTTCACACCATTTTCCATGTGGGTGCATGAATGAGCTAAAATATGAGGGTGGTGGGATTTTGACCTTGATCATGGGTCTCCCATTTGGGTTATAAAGTTTGGGTGTCCTTTGTCTTTTCCCAAAGTACTAAAGAGGTAGGTATCTCATTTTGAAGGCCACTTTCATGTTTGAAGGAAAAATAAATGTTAAAGGATGGCCCCTTAAGGGTAAATTCACCATATTTTAAGGTAGGGGGGTGGGGTTGGGGGGGCAGGCTTATAATCTTAAATGAGGTTTTTAAGCACCTTGGGAAAGGGTTCTAGGTAGTGTATGATGTCCTACATCAAGTCACCTCACTTATAATCCATTTCACTTGCAATATCACCTCCCAAATCACCTTACATGTTACTTGCCATGTCACTTATCATGTCACATGTCATGTCACTTGCCATGTCATCATGAATAGTGATAGTAGGTCTCACAGTGAATAGTGATAGTGAATAGTACTTTCAAATAGTATTTTTGAATAGTATTATGTGAATAGGAGAATAGTTATTTGGTTAGGTTAATATGGGTTGGTTAAGGGTTGTAAAGTTTTAGGGGGTCCTTAGCAGGTCTTGAGGCATTTAGTCATCATAAATTGTAGGTGTGTGTTTTCTAGTGCCTATATTTTACCCCTTTTGTTATGCAGCTTTGAATTAACAAGTTGTAAAACAAAAGTGAATCACTTGGTCAATGGTCAAGGTTATTCAAGTATGGCAAGAGGTCTTCCCACTCAAACTAAGAGTTGATAATGAAAGGCCAAATCAAGTACAAGTTTCATAAGTAGTTGGTGGGGAGGCACTAGGTGGTGCCACAAGGTAGCTCAGCATGTGAAATGCCAATAGGTTCACAAAATGTGACTAAGCATGATATTAAATATTGAATGAAGACTAAATATATCAACATTGATAAAAAGAGGGCTATGTTCTAGATGGTCATATGAATTGGTAATCGATCCACAACATTAATCATAGTTGATCGAATTAAACCTATCAAGTCATCTAGATAAGTTCAGTGTTTGTTCATAGGTATATAGGGTAGGAAGTGCTCATATAGAACAATATAAATGGTCTGGTTACACATGAGGTATGTTATAAAAATTAAAACATTATAGGAATAGTTGGTGTATTCAAAAGGACCAAGGCAAGGTCATCACAAAACATGCAAAAAGGTCAGGTCAAAAATGGCCAACTTCATGGTAGATGTGGGTAAGTAGGTTGGTTGGTTGGAATGGGATGGTCAAGTGGACTCCATATGCACTGGGTAAGTAGATGCTACCTACATATTTTCATAGACATAATGTCCAAAATAAAATTTAGGCTAATTAATTTCTCCTAATAATTAGAGAAAAATAAAGAAGTACTAGGTGATGTTAAAGTACAAGGATAATAGTAAAAATACAAATATTTTTTGATATAGGATGACCTAAGCATGAGGGAATTATTAGAAATAGATATTAATGAGAAAAAAAGGGGAGGGTAATTAGTTGTTAGTGTCTGAACTACCCTTAGAAGTCAAGTAGCAGTTATATAGTCGATGGACATCAGGCCAATATAGTTCAACAATAGTAGGGTGAGTGGTGTTCAAATTGGCTACCCCAATTTGATGAGAATGTTTTGTAAAATAATGGTTTTGGGTTTTGGTGAAGGTGTTGGTGAAAGTGCATAGTGTATATTGGTGAATAGTTATCATAATGATTCTACATTTAGTAGGATGAGAGACATGAATGGGTAAGTTAGGATAAATAAGAAGGGAACACAATGCTAAGAACCACAAATGACCTTCAACGGAGATACTCTAAAGAAGATGTGACTTTGTGAGGAGGTTTCACCTTCTAAAATTATTCATGGGTAAAAGCTTGAAGATAACATCTACCACTATGATCCAAGTTTTAGGAAATGGGCTTCTATTAGGATCTACATAATCTCTTTGGCCAAGGTTCATCACCACGATGAGCCAAGTTTTAAGGGTAGTAGCAAAGTGACTACCTACAAAGAATTTATTTGATGGATAAATAGATTATATAAGGTATAAAATTAATAATGTGGTGAGGGATAGAGGATAGATCATGCCTGAGCCAAGAGCTACATGTATAAGCTAGATGAAAGGTGGCCATGTCTAAATCCTCTATCCCAGTTCTTTGGAACTAATGACTTGGGGTCCCACTTAGAAGAGGCCCTGGTAATAGGGAGTTATGTGGTCCAGGATATTAGTTATATAGTTGGATTAGATGGGGGAGATTTTATAATAGCAAGCATTTGGCAGTTACCACCACTAGTAACAATGGTAGTTTTGAAGGCATGATCGTTATAGTGGCCCATGGTTGGAATCCAATTTAGGTCAACTAGGATAAAGGTGATAATGATGAAAATGAACACTAGGCCCATAAGAATCATAAGATGATAAAGCAAGGAAAGACATCAGATGTAGATTAGATGATAAGGGCAATAAAAATATATCATGATGATGTATAATAGTTTTATCGAGATGACCAATCAGATTGAGGGTGATGTGTCCACATGAAAAGGTAAGTATACATGACCATTTAAATTAGAAAGACTATTCAATGGAATCAATGACATCATATGACCTTCCCCATGGGTGGAATGGAGAATCATATTGGTGAGGAAGAATGATCAAGTATTTTATTTAAATAATCATGATAAGGATGAATGTCTATCATTGAGTTATTTGGTTTTGTATATTATAGAGAGTGCAAAGAAGTAGACAAGGTTGAATATGGTGAATAATGGGAACAATGGTGGAGATAATCAACAACCCCTACAACCCAAAATAATCAATATGGTGAATGTGTGGATCTACTAGATACTGCAACATGTAATGGTGATAATGGAAATACTGTTAGGTCAACAACAAGAGGAAAGGCATCTATGGTTTGAGCTTGATCCTAAACTCTTACCTCTATAGCAACTAAGAAGGAAAGAATTTCACTACACAAGATGCAAGGTTAGAGAACATAATCATCGACTTGTCTATAGAGGGAACCCTCACTGTCTAAGGGGATGTATACTGAGGCAACAATTAGTGGTACTTATGTGAGTAAAACAACAAGAGCAGATGGATGTAATGGTTGTGACAGATGAGCAGGGTGAAAGACCTAGAGCAGAATATGATTCTCATCTTATGGGGATGAATGTAGAAGAGGAAAATAAATTACACCCTTTAACAATTGATAAGATAGGGAATGTTAGTTTAGGGATTGATCAAGTAGAAGGATGGTTGAACACAAATCTAGAGTCACTAGATAATCATATTAGTTCTTAGGTAGGAAAATAATGTATGTAGGGGCCTTAAGTGAAGTGTGGATAGTCTGGTAACTTTGTATTTGTTGTGTGACTCCTCACAACCTAAAAAAAATATTGCACAATTTGATATAAACATGTACAAAATGTGTTGGATGTCATTGGTCGAATGTTATCATGTTTAAAATTATGTGGATACTTATGAATGTTATGGTTATGGTTGTTTTAATCTTGCTTAATGTAAAAATAATGATTATTATTGTTTCAACATTGGATGGTAAAAGTCATGATGAAAACATCAACCAAGCACATTAAGATAAGAATAAGGCATGATGCTTTATTTTTTACAAGGATTGAAAATAGACCCAAAGTGGGATTGGCTTAATGAATATAAGCCCTTCAAACATTGTGCCTTAGTAGTTGTTAGTTGATAAAAAAGGTTTCTTGATCATAAGGTGTCAAGTTATCTCTAAATCCCTTTATTTACAGATAGTCTAAAGGGAAGATGGGTGATAGGTGGTGTGAAGGGTAATGGGTGATATGCACGATAACCTCATGTGAATTAGTTTTCCCCTTCTATAAGTGACCTAAGAATGGTAATAGACAAGTCCATGTTATATGCTAGATGTATATTGATCAATGCAGGAAGTCTACATGTGAAATTTGATTATGGATTCTAACTTTTTATACTATTTGAGAGTCGATTGCAGCTTTAGATTTTATTTTGATAGTGGGTCTTTTGTTTTATTTTTGTATCTAAGAAGTTGGTTGATGTGGGAAGCTTTCAATAAATTACACTGATTTTGACAAACTTAACTTAACCATCCTTCAAGGGGGTGGTCTATGATTATTGGATGTGTTTAATGCTATTGATAGATGTCCTTCAAGGGAGAAGTCTACCTTATATTTGGAAATTTTTATTTTGTTTTTAGGTAGCTGTCCTTCAAGGGAATAATCTACAATGCTTAAGATATTGACCCAAGTAGTATTTTGGTATCCAAATTATTTTCGGATGCAATGTTTTTAGACATGGATAGGTCTAATTAGGTTTGGAGGTTTACCTTTATGAGGGAAAAATTTTAACAAAAAAAGGTTAATGATATGAAAAGGTATGGTTTTTGAGAGATAATGACCATGGGATTCCATCTTGTTAGAGATGAAAAGTATTTACTGAGAACCATGCTATGGGTATAGCCATGGTACCCACATTTAGGATTAGGTTATGACTATGATGGTTAATCACATGGTTCTATGTTGTAATCAATTGTCCTCAAAAGGAGAAGAAAAAGATGGGTGAAGGGTAAAATATCATAATGAAGGGATGAGCTTAAGTTAGACAAAAAGAGTGAGCTTGATCCTTCTTTAAAAAAAAATAGATGAAAATACAAAGCATTGAGGGGATTAGGTTCTATTTTACCTTCGAGAGAGGATAAACAGTAAGCTCCTTATCCATACTTATGGGTAATGATGTAGGTTCCAAGCCAATTGAAAGCAAACTTGCCTCATTTACTCTTCTCCATGTTGGTCACGTGTTGGTTTTCATTTAGTATAAGGTCTCTAATATTGAATTCCCATTGTTTGAGTTGCTTGTTATAAGCATGTTTGATACGCTCTTGATAGATATAGAGGTTGGTGAGGGCTACTAAACAAAACTCATCAAGTATCTCAAGTTGAGATAAATGGTGTTGACAAAAATCTTCCTTAGAAATAATATCTACTCTAAAGACTATATAAAAATGGGTAGCACCCGTAGAGGTTTTTAATTCTAGTGTGATAGGCCCATAAAGTGAATGGGATGTGCAAGTGCCAATCTCAACCTTAAGCACTAATAAATTTGGTTAGTATTTTATTAAGAGTTTTATTAGAGGCTTTTGCCTATCTATTTTCTTATAGATGACAAGGTGAAGAAAAGCTTATATTAATTCTAAATACGTCACATAAGCCTTGGACTTCCTTATTTTTGAAATATTTACCATTATCAATGATGATCTTATGAGGAACACTGAAGCAAAAAATGATTTGATGGTTGGTAAAGTTTACAATATTTTTTTCTTTGGTTGAGATAAGAGGAATAGCGTCTACTAATTTAGTGAAATATTTGGTGGCTGTGATGATGGAGCTATGTCACTACAAAGAATGGGGGTTAATTTCCCCAATGAGATCAAGTCCCTATTAAGAGAAAGGCCAAAAAACCTTAGATACTTGGAGGCTATTGGTTGGTGCATGATGTAAATTAGCATGCTATTGACATTTAACACAATTTTTACATAATCACAATAGTCTTTGTTGAGGGTGGGATAATAATATCCAAGGTAAAAGATACGTTTAATGACCACTAGGCCACTAAAGTGTCCCCCATAGATCCCATTATGTGTTTCCTTGATAGCATGGGAAGCTTCATGTTTATGTAGGAAACAAATAAGGAGACCTTCAAAACCATGTTTTTAAAATATTATCCCTATTATGATGTAATAAGAGGTACTATAAATAAAGGCTCTTTGGGCATTCCTAGAGAGGTTGGGAGGAATGATGCCTAGATTAAGGTAGTTGAAAGTTTGGTCATACTAAATGTTGGATGAGGATTCCTCCACACTATAAATGATAGGGAGATCAGATTGGTTATAGGAGGGGGTGGTAAGATGATGAATGGTGATAAGGATTTTGGAATTGGAAGGTTTATAATGGATTTAGAAACTAAGGCAATCCATTATATCTATGAATTTACTAGTAGATCAAGGAATAGATTGGACCAGGTAATGTTCAAATGATGATAAGAGTTTATCAACTATTGTATTTTCAAAAGACATCATTATTACATTTATAGTATCCATTGACCTAGTTGAACATAAGTTGGGAATCACCAAAGACATGTATTGTCTTAATTCCCAAGGCTAAAGTAGTTTGGAGACCTATCATCAAGGCTTCGTACTCAACCATATTATTGGTGCATTAAAAGTCAAGTTTGAAGGAGAGAGAAAGGCATTTGTCATCAAGAGGAATGATAATAAATCTGGTACCCCCTCCTTGTTGGAACTTTGAGCCATTGAATAACATGGTCATTTGGTAGGTTATGCCATCTTCTTGGAAAAGAGTCATGATAGAATCATCCAAAAAGGCAAGAAAATGTGCTTGGTTGTTTGGTAAAGGATTTTCACCAATTAGTCAGCAATGACCTACCCTTTAATTGAAATTTTTTGAATGAATTCAAGGTTGAATTCAACTAGGATCATGAGCTAATTATCCATATGCTGATTTTGGTATGGTTTAGAGTGTATGTACTTGAGTGGGTCGGTATTAGTGATGACATATGTTTTATGATTAAAAAGGTAGTGATGGAGTTTGTTGGCCACAAAGGTCAATGATAATAAGAGTTTATTTGTATGTGTATATTGAGTCTCATATTATAAAATCATGTGGCTAATGTATATACATCATGCTCTTTGTGTTATTCATCTAGGTGAACCAACATTTCCCCTAGGGAATGGTAGATGGCAGTGATATATAGGTAAAAGGGGTGGTTATCCTTAGGAGGGGTGAGGATAGGTGGTGATAAAAATTACTATTTGAGATAATCAAATGCCTTTTGATAATCGTTATTCCATTTCAAATATATATCCTTCTTTAGAAGGTGATGGAAAGGTTGGTATTGGTCTTAAAGTTGGAAAATGAAATGACAAATGGTTTGAAGTTTTCCCAGCAGGCTAAAGAGTTGCTTAAGGTTGGTTAGAGGAGGAATGTCCAAAATTACTCTAATTTTAGTAGGGTCTACTTTGATTCTACTAAGAGAGATGATAAATCCAAGAATATTTCTTGAAAGGATCCCAAAAATGCATTTTTGGGATTAAGATGAACATGATAATGGATGAGGCATTTAAATATGATTTTTAGAACAATCAAGTGATCTTTTTAGAGTTTGGATTTCTTGAGAAGGTCATCCACATAGTCTTCTACAATCTTATGTATGGTATCATGGAAGATATAAGTCATGTCACTTTGGTAGGTTGAACCAACATTCTTTAACCCAAAAGGCATGTCTCTATAGGAAAAAGTTCCTCAAAGGGTGGTAAAGGTAGTTTTATGTTGATCTTTAGGAGCAATGAAGTTCTAATTATGACCCAAAAACCTATCCATAAGAGATAACATCTCGTGGCTAACTATAAAATCAATAAGTTAGTCAATTTTAGGTAGAGTAAAGTCATCCTTAGAGAAGGCAAGGTTAAGGTCACAAAAATCCACACAAATATGAAGACCCCTAGTGACTTTGGTGATAGGTACGATATTTGAGACCCATTGTGGGTATTCAATGGGTTGAATGAAGTTTATAGATAATAGATGCAAAATCTCTTATTTGATGAGAAGGGCTATGTGAGGATACATGCATCAAAGTTTATATTTAACAAGCTTGGAATCATGATGAGTGAATATGTTATGGGTAGCAATGGTAGGGTCAACCCTAAGCATATCACTATAAGACCAAGTAAATGTTATGTTGTAGTCTTAGAGGAAAGAGGAAAAGTCCTAAAGTTCCTCAGTATTTAGTGATTGACCCAATTTGACAATGTGGAGGTTGTCTAAAGTGCCCAAGTTGATATCCATGGTGGAATCATTTGACATGGTCAGGGCCTCAAGAAGAAGGGATTTATGGATAGAAGAATCCATTGCATCAAGGTAGGTAAGAATGGAATCATCATCTTGATGTTGGATGGTGTTGATGGTATGAGAATAATTCTCTACCATTTTAAGGTGTATGAGTGGAAGGACTTTGGTTTGGCCACCCTTTTGCTAGATGAGAGGTCCCAAACTAACGGTATTGAATAGAAAAAAAAAGTTAGGGGGGGTTATGTTAGGATATTCAAGTAGGAAAAGTGGTTGGGTTAGTGAGTATGCGATATCTTCCTCCATGGTGGAAATAGTTTTGGGTGAATTAGTGGGTTCTTCGGGTGGTTCATACCCAAGGCCAAATGACTCATGAGGTTGCAAATTTTTGATATGTGGTAACTCATGAGGCCCTTGTTCATAGAAACCAAGGCTAAAACCTTTCTAAGCACATCTATGAAGATAAAACTTAGCAAACTTATATTTTATAAGATTGGAAATGTTAGAGGTAAATGGTTGGATATATGAAGTAGTGGTAAGGGATAAAATTTATTGATCAAGTCTCCCATAAATGAAATTGGTTGATGGTTAAGGAGCCCAAATAGGATGATGGTTCCAATGTTAGGGTTGTAGGAAGGGTCATGTCTAAGATTCTTATATTCTTGGGGAGTAGAGAAGGCATCCAAGGCTAAGATTCTATATTCTCCAAGGGAAAGATGTTAGAATGTGGTTTCCATGGGGTTCTCTATAAGAATCTAGGAAGAAGGGATAGATGAGCTAGTAGAAACTTCATCAACATTTAGTGTGGAAGTGTCATGGTTTTTTGTTGGTGGGGTTGTGTCATTAGCATATGGTTATGAGGTGGATGAAGGAGGAAGGACATCATTAGGCTGATATGTCATGTTACAAGATGTGAAAGGACTAGGGTCAACTTGGATAGTCACAACTTTCCCTTCATACTCAAATTTAACTCATTGATGTAAGGTGGAAGGGACACAACTCATGGCATGAATCTAAGGGTGCCCAATTAATACATTGTATTATAATTATCCTTCTACAATATAAAAAAGTTAAGGAATGGTATAGTGACCTAAAAAAAATGGAGGACAACTATGCCCAGGTAGTAGCCATGGTATCATTGAAAGAATAAAGGACTATTGTGCTTTTAGACATGATGTTTATGGGTAAGTGCAACTGGTCATAGGCATTGGAGGAGATAATATTGATTTTGTCTCCTCCATCAATAATAACCCTTTCGATGTGGGTTTGATTAATGTATGCCATAATGAAGAGTGGGGATCAAGATCCTCTAGATGAATAAAAATTATTTTTGAATCTTTGAAGGTGACACGAGTGGAAGTTTGAAGGGCACCAATAAAGGTCACTAGAGGTTGAGGGTCATTGAGTTAGACCTTGATGGATTGCAAGACTTATATGAGTGTTTGGTGGTGATGGGGAGAAGTAGAGACTAACTCATATAGGCTCATTTTTTATGGAGTTTGGTGAAGCTACTTGAGGATAGCTTTTCTGATAGAGATTGCATATGGGTTAGGGTATGGAGGGTTAGATGGGGAGGCACCTAAGATAAACACCTTGGGTTTATTTAAAGATGGAGATGGTTGGGTATTGTTTTCTTGGGATTTTGGGGAGGGTCAAGTCTAAGGAATGGATTCCTTAGCCTTCCCTTTATCTTCTATTAGGCCTAAGATCAGGTAACCATGTGAATAGTATGGATAAGGGTTTTTTTTGGATTAGGTGGTTGCTTTGGTTCTTCCTCTTTACTTTTGGATAAGACTGAAGATTTGATGGGTTGAGTTGGTGGTTGGATTGGTAATGGAGATGAAGGAGGTTTATCTGATAATAGATCATCATCTTCATACAAGCTATGAATAAGTTCTTGGAGAGATTTACAATTTTTTGTGTCATGTTCTAGTGCCCTATGGTATGCGCATATCAAGTTATCATTAAACCAAGATATTTTGGTACACGAAGGGTCAAAGGGTTTTAAGGGTGGTAAGATTATGGAAAAAATTTGTAATAACCACTGGAGAATGGTTAAGATTCAACTAAAGGTGGTAAGGGTTTAGCAATTTTTTATTTTGGGTGTTAAAGTAGAAGGTTGTGTGGATGTAGATTTGGTGGTAGGTGTCTTGGGTAAAGTGGTACACTTGGTTGAAATTTTTAGTTTAGGAAAGATGGTTGATGAGCTGGAGGCAGAGGAGGGCAAGGTAGGTAACTTAGGAATTATTGATGTAGTGAGGAAAGGTGGCTTAGAAAGCAAGTATGAAGGTGTGACCAATAAAGGCAATGTGGTTTTGGTAAAAAATATGGACTTTGTGTTCAAGGTAGAGGGATGAGGACCCAAAATGGAGGGAAATGTTGAGGGAGGTAAAATTTAATTTTGGGCATTTTGGTGGTTTTACTTCTTTACTTATTTTAGTTATTAATTTTGGAGGGGATTTGTTCACTTTAGTTGTTTTGGTGGGTTTAGGTGTTTGAGGATCAATTAATTTGGAGGAAGTTTTGGTTAGTTAGGTGGAGGTTTTAGTTGGTTTAGAAGGTAGGGCTATGTTGGTCTACCAAAGAAGAGGTTAGAAGTTCTAGTTTGGTTCCCTTACCTTTGTCTTGAACTCTGACAAAAGGTTACAAAATTAGAGTTTGGGTGGATGAAGTCATCTTCTCTTATGAGATAGCTTCCAAAGATGGAGTGGATGGTTCTATGATAGGGAAGGTAGGTGTGGTATCCTCCAATTTAGGTGTGGGTACAATGGATTCCTTTGTTTGGATGTTTAAAGGAATAAAAGGTAGTTTTTTTCTTCCATTAAAAGAATGGAGAAAGAGGTGGTTAAGGCAATATTTTCTTCAACAATGGGTTCATTAATAACAACATTAATAATATGTTCTTCATGATATGGGTCAGGCTTATTATCATAGTAAGGGGTAGCAGGAGCATGATTAGGAAAAGTCTTGCATAATATGTCATGGGCTTGGTTTAATGGTGCATTGGGATTGTCCAACGTAAGCTCTCCCTTGCCAATGAGGTATTGGAAAAGATATTTCAAGGTGTTTCACCTATTTATGTCATGTTTTATGACTTGATGAAAGGTGTAATGGTAATTTTCATTATACCAACTCGTTATGGGGTGAGAAGCATCAAAATTTTGGGGTGGTTTAATTAGTAAAAGTTAGATGATATTAGATTTTAGTAACTTTTCCAAAGATATGGCTGCTCAAGTGATGTTACTTACTTATGATTATTCTAATTTTGGTTCATTTGGTTTTAGTTTGAATAATTATAGGAGTCAAAGGTTTGGTTCCTTGGGTTTTGTTGGTTGGTAGATGGCGGTGGTGTAGCTTTGAGGATAATGGCATTGGTGGTTGATTTGTTTTTAGTTTTGAGATTGGTTTGGTTGTTTAGTTTGGAAAAAATGGGCTCATTATGTTTGTAAGTTAAGTTCTTTCTCTTCAAATTTAACCTTCCTTCATCAATAGATCTATTCTCTATTTTTTGAGCCATGGTAAAAGATTCATCAAAGGTCTGAAAGCTTTGGAAATGTAATGTGGATGAAATATATTTTGCACATGCCTGGGTGAAGAGATCTATAAGCTCAAGTTAAGGCAATAATAAGGAAAGTTGTTTGATTATACTCCTCCAACAAGCCACAAAATTGGTAATAGATTCATCTTCAAATTGCTGAAAGGAGTAGAGGTTTTTAATAGAATCTTTTTTAGATATATTGATTGAAAAGTGATCCAAGAAGTTTTGGGCTAATTGGTTGAAAAAGAGGATGGAATGTTTGGGTATAGAACTATACCAATCCAATGTTGGTCTAGATAATGACATAGGAAAGGTACAAAGGAGAAGAACATCATCATGGGAAATCAAGTAGCATAAATGCTTAAATGTTCTTAAATGTTGTTGAGGGTCTTCTTTATTGTTAAACTTGGTAAATTTTAGAAGTTCTCACTAGGCCAGATAAGGTCTAATGGGGACTGAAAGGTGAATAGGCTTATTACAAATTTGATCATAAGATAAGAGATTATGGGCTCTGGAGATGGATGACTCAATGTTAGTCATCTTGTCCATGTTCAACTTCATGAAGTCTACTTGAGGTTGTTGAGATACACAGTTATATGGTATGTTTTTTTGAGGTTGGGTAATGTGTGAATAGCTAGTAGATGGTTAAGATGACATGTATTGGGATGTGATCTTTGAAGGTTGGATCAAAGATATATATTGGTATGTTGATGCTAATGGTTTGGTAGATGTGGGTGGTTGGATAACATACATGTGACCTTATGGATAACGAAGATAGATAGATGTTGTGTGTTGGGTCAGAGTGGTGGTTAGGTTAGTGGTTGATGCAAGGGTGGTGACTCTTATGTTGATTGGTGGTAACATAGAGGGTATGGACTCCACAAGACTTATAATTAGAGTATTATTTGATGGATTAGAGGTAACTAGAGGAAGATGGATAGCACTATAGGTAAGCACTCCTATTGCAGGGGAGTGATTAATAAAAGGTATAAGGGTAGTGGTATTTTGGGTTGGTTGGTTAGTTTCGAGGGAGTTGATGGTTGATGATAACATTTGGGAAACTAAAGGTTGAGTAGTTCCCATGGTAGTATATGTATTCCCCATGAGGGGTAAATTGATGCTATAAGGTAGATATATGGGTGGGGTCAAAACTAGGATTTGGAAAGACATGGTTCTTAGATAGTGTTGTAAGGCTACATGATTATTGTTTATGAAAGTGGTAGAATATGTATCTCCTAGGACTACCCAAGTAGGACTTATTAGAGAGTGAGGGGAGTCTATAGATTTGGAAATGTGTTTTATTTATGAAGAGGTGGAAGTTGGTGATGGTTTATTTGGTGGTGGGTTTTGTTCTTTAAGGCCTTTTTATTGTGGGCAAGTGAGAACCATATGAGAAGATAATAAAAATATGATATGTTCTCACACCTCAAACAAAGATAAATAAAAAGACTCAAGGAAAATAATTCATTCACTAAAATTATGTTAAATCTTAGGATTCTTTTTAATCTCTCTTTTGGCTTATGCCTTAGAAAGAGTGAAGAAGAAATTGGCTTGAATAGGTCTTAAACAAGGTAGTCTATGTTTGGTTTTGGGTTATGTTTAGGCACTAAATAGATTTTTTTCTTGGTCCAAGTACATGGATTGGTACTTGTGGCTTAATCCCCTCATGTCACAATCCCACAGTCAGTGTGGGTGCTTAGCTAATATGTACCAATTTTTAGAGTTTATACTCAACCAAAGAACTGAGTTAGATATCTCCTCAGTGATTAAATCTAAGTAAGATAACTAAGAAAGGGATAGGTGATATTCTAGGTGATGAAATCCTAGTTGGGACTTATCTCAAGTGTGTTTTTATGTTTTATTTTGCAAGTGGTTTGGTTTGTGTAACATTTATGAACTATGATTAATTCATAATGTTTTAAATTAAACTAGGTGAGCTAAAATCAAACAAGCAGTCAATGGATGCACTCAATTTTAATCAAAAGAAAAAAAAATTGGTTTATTTTAATGAAGACAAGAACAAATAAAATTAACCTAAATTCAACATGAAAATTCAATCCTAATCTTAGTATGATTGTTCTTTTCTTTCTTTTTAGAAATGTAATAAAATTTAGTTACTCTAAAAAAATGCAACTAAAACTTTTTTTTGTAAACAAAGAAGCTTAATTTTCTAATAATTCAACTAAATAAATTTAAATAATGAAATTTTAAATGTCTTAAAACATCTAATAACCAAATAAAACTCAAGGGTCCCACTAGGTGTGCCAAAATGTTTTTATCTAATTTTTGCTTTTTCTTAAGTGTGAAAAGATGAAACTAGTTAAGAAGGGTGTATATAAGAATACATGTTGAATATATAATTTTTGATAAATATATTTTTTCTAGGGAATAATGACCTAAAATAATAAATCACTACCACAAAACTTGTTGGTTAGACAATTAGTTGGGTGGATTGCCTAGCGTGAGCTAGATCCTAGAATTGAAAGCTTTCTAGGAGGTTGTCAATCCACCTTCTTTAAAACACTTTAGAGAAAATGATAAAATAAATATTTGCCTTAAATGAATGTAAAATTGAAATAAAATACAGAAAATCAATTGTTAGAATTAGATGATTTTCTAAGTTAATCAAAATGAAGCAACTAGCTTGATTATACTAATGTTGAAAATTGGTTAAGGCAAGGTTGTGGTTTTGGTTTGGAAATTTAAAAAGGGATTAAATAAAGGTGGTTTGGTTGGTTGATAAATGGTTAAGGTAATAAAATATTAAAGGCTAAAATGGGATAAATTATTTAATGGTTGATGAAGTAAGAAGGTAAGTATTTAAGATGGCAAAATGGGAAGAGGATAAGGAGGGTAAAAGTGGCAAAGGTGTGAATGGATAAAAGATGGGAAGGGAGCAAAAGGATTGAGATAATGAAATGAAAAATGGAGAAAATGGATAAGTGGAGATGAAGAGATTAAAAATACAAGGGTATTATAAAATTAAATTTAAAAATTAAAATCAAATGTTACCTTCCAAGCTTGAAGAATAATGTTGTTGTTGAAGATGTCTTGAGGCAATTTTGGCAAAGCTTCATTGCTTTGAATTTTTTCCTCCAAGGTTTGGATGACCTAAAAAATTATGACCTCCTTAAAATACCTAAAAAAATATGTTAATAACCAAATACTAACTTAAAAATTAACCTTGGGTGAATGAGAGGGGGGTATTTATATCATTTATTGTGACTAATCATGCCAAAAGAGGGAATAGTGGAAGTATGACACTATTTTCCATGTGGTGCATGAATGAGTCAAAATATGAAGTTGGTGGGATTCCCACCTTCATCATGGGTCTCCCATTTGTTTTTTTGTGTCTCCCACCTTGCACATGAATCTAATTTTGAATGGAAATCATGCACATGGGTCTAAATGATGCCAAAGACTTTTCACTACCCTTGCTTGTCTTCATCCAAACACTTAAAGAGATGGCACACAAAATGTGATGTCATTTTCCATGTGGTGCATGAATGAGTTAAATTATTAGGTTGGTGGGATTCCCACCTTGATCATGGGTCTCCCATTTGGTTTGGTGTGTCTCCCACCTTGCACATGAATCCAATTTTGAATGGGAATCATGCACATGGGTTTAAATGAAGACAAATACTTTTCATCACCCTTTTTTGTCTTTATCCAAGCACTTAAATAGATGGCACACAAAATGTGTCACCATTTTCCATGTGGGTACATGAATGAGTTAAAATATGAGGGTGGTTGGATTTTGACCTTGATCATGGGTCTCCCATTTGGGTTAAAAAGTTAAAAATGGGTGCCCTTTATCTTTTCCCAAAGCACTAAAGAGGTAGGTATCTCATTTTGAATGCCACTTTCATATGTGAAGGAAAAATGCCTATTTAATGATGGTCCCTTAAGGTTAAATTCACCATATTTCAAGGGCACCCTTGTGATGCTTAAATGAGGTCATTAAGTACCTTGGGAAAGGGTTCTAGGTGGGATATGATGTCCCACATCAAGCCACCTCACTTATAATCCATGTCACTTGCCATATCACCTCCTAAATCAACTTCCATGTCACTTTCCATGTCAGATGCCATTTCACTTACCATGTCACATGCCATGTCATCATGAATAGTGATAGTGGGTCTCATAATGAATAGTACTTTTAAATAGTATTTTTGAATAGTATTATGTGAAGAGGAGAATAATGATTTGGTTAGGTTAAGAGGGGTTGGTTAAAGTTTAATAATGTTTAGGGGGTCCTTAGGGGATCTTGAGACATTTAGTCATTGAAAAATATAAGTGTGTAGTTTTCTAGTGTCTACATTAAGAGTGATAAAACTTTTCTTTAGCCCTACAAGACAACCAGGTTAGTATAAATTTATAAAAACTAGAAAGATGTAAATATAGATAATGTTTGATTTTAATACATTATTATGTCAAAACCACAGTTGAAAATCAAAATTGCCTTTATCAAGAGGTATTTTTGTAAAGGGTTAGAAACCTACCATAAAATCCAATAGTCAACGAATAGTCTCTATGGTTAGCCAATATCATAGATGGAATATTCAATATAATCTATGCAATAATGCAATTTTAAGACAAAAACCACACTTTGTCTGGGACATGAAAATTTAATAACTTTAGAGCCCAATATTCTTCTAATTTGTCTTACAAGTTGATATAACACATATAACATGTGCAAGAGTTAGTTTAAAGGAGCACTCCCACTGTGGTCACCAATGTATGCTTGTAAATTTGAGCTATGGATTGAAAATACTTAAAATTGTAACCTTAACCAAAAACTACAATAACATCAAAGGGATAGAAATATATGAATAATCAATAATTAGAAATAAATTCTTACCATCACCTTGATCCTAAGAAATTCCCTCCAAGATCTCTAAATTGATTTTCTAATGTTTTTTAATTCACTTGTTGGATTACTTGATAATGGCTTAAAATGGATATAATGGATTCTTTGGGTGCTAGGATAGATGCAAGGTAGAATGAGGGCTTAGGATGGTTGGTATGTGGATGAAATAATGGATTAAAATATTTATAATTAATATAACCATGTTCAATTCATGGTTATTTATAAGTTGATGGAGGAAGTTTAGATGAATTTTTTATTCATTTAGAACTCTCTAATTTAGAGAATTCTAAAAGGATAGGGAGAGTTACAGATTTATAGATTTATAGATTATAATAGGAGATAATAGAGATTAGTTAGGGATTTAGGGAGGTTTAAGGCTTATAGGGGTGCAAGAAAGGCTAGGGATAGGTTGGCTAGTAGGTAGTTGGAATATATGTGTATTTTTAATTGGCAAGTGGGGTTAGTGGCTAATTAATGAGGTAGGATTAGTAGTTAAATGGGATTTTCATGGGATAATGAGGGGATTAATATGTCATGGGGGTGTATAATGGATATTAATATTAGGAAATATTTAATAGGGAATGGGATTTAATTAATTGGTTAATATTATAGATATGAGATTAAATAATGGAATTATTGGGATTAATAGAATAGTTAGGGTGAGAAGAATTAAGTGTATACAAATACCTTGTGAACATCCTGAGCTACATCGTTTGCCTTGATTGTATCTATATTTAGTTTTTTATTAGGAATAATATCACCATGATAATAATCAATTATAATTGTGTCTTCTTGTTGTTTAATGTTGACCAACAAATGGAACTCATATGGCTTATTTTCTAGTGGTTTTAATATCATTGCGTCCTTTTGTAATTGTATATAATTTGGAATTTTTGAAGCCTTTGTTAATGGTATTTTCTCTATTTATTTTTTATTTTATCCCTTCTCTTGCTTTGAATTATCTTTTGGTACCCATATTTTTTTATTTTGGCACTTATGTTTTAGGAGAGATACACATACTGTGAGTGGGTTTCTTGGTTGATGTATCAGTGATATGATTACCATTACCTTTGAGACTTTATATTTTGTTCTTCAATGCAAAACAATAATATGTATGATGACCATAAATTCTATGATATGTGCAATGATATTTGGATCTCCTTATAAGATTTGGAGGAGGTAATTTGATCACTTTTTTTTGAAGCATTTCTCTTAATATTTAACTTGGAATCTTAGTATACTTTTTGTCACTTTTATAATCATGATTTTTATATGTATTTTGAGTAACATTTCATTTGGATGTGAAACCTTGTTGGGTACAATATTGCTAGATGAAGATACACATACATGATTAATATTAGCATGTTTTGTATTTTTTAGGTATGTAATCTAATTTTCCAATAATATGATCTTTAAACTAAAATTATTTTTCCACTCTTCTATTTACTTGATCATAAGGATTATTTTATCATTTAAGGCTTCACAAGCACAAACCCTTTGAAAGAGCGAAGGCATGGACCTGGTTAAAGGGATGGTATATATCACCCTCCTTAGGGTTAGGAGGAATAATAAGTTTCTTTTTATTTATTTTAAATTTCATAAAAAATTATATGAAAATAAGAAGAGACATACAAATGCTAACATTCCAACATGATATATTAAAGATATAGTAATTTTAGATTATTGGCTAAGTTTTTTAAAAATATGAGATAAATTTTTGATTAAAATAGATTTTTTGATGAAGTACATAAATTAATTACAAATAAAGGACACCATTCTCCTTGTATGTCAATATTTAAAAAAAATAGTAATTGTCAAAGTGAAAAATCCATATCAAATTTTGGCGAACAAAGAGAAGTTTTTGAGTATACCAACCTATGTAGAAAATAAATTTAAAGAATATTAAATTTGAGCTTTTTAGAGACCTAAATACAACAATAAATTAAGAATAATTTTCAAGCATATAAACATGAAACTCTTGGACCAGATGACTATTAAACCCTAGGGTAAAGTTTTAGATTTGAAAATCCATCATGGTAAGCTAAAATTCTAGGAGGTTAAAAACCCTAGTTCAGGATAGGTTTGTAACGGAAGACTCAGAGGTCAAGTTCACCAA
Source organism: Torreya grandis (assembly GCA_037957365.1). NCBI lineage: Eukaryota > Viridiplantae > Streptophyta > Pinopsida > Cupressales > Taxaceae > Torreya > Torreya grandis. Next base: position 2,344,257 of record JARHVA010001379.1, on the reverse strand, counting down.
ATATTCAACTTTAAAATATAGATTGGTAAATATATGGGTACAGATATCCTAGGGCAGAAGGATGGTAGACTATCTCTAAAACATGCCAGTTAATTTTAAAACTTGGATAAAACATACACTGAATTTATTATGTTGAGATATGCTAAAATATTTAAATTATGACTATGATAATTATCAAAATGATAATGACTATAATATAATTAGTTTTGATGTTAATATAGATCCAAATTTGGAATAGGTAGAAAGTAGACTGGATATGGATTATGGATCAATGATTCTATAAATTGTACATATGTATCCATGGACATGTACATCAACCTAGGATGGTTGCATCGATGTTACTTTTTAGTAGAGTTTCATATAATACCCATAAGAACATGATAATATAGAGACAATTATGTGATAAGTGAAAAAATAATATAAAAGTATTGCATTTCAGATTGAACTTATCAATAGATTAACTATATAAATAGAGATGCAAAAAACATAGGCTTATCAGATAAAAAACATTTGTTAGAAACTATATGACTAAAAATTTTATAAAAAAAGCAATCACTACACATATAAAAACTATAAAATACATATAGGGAAAACCATTTCATATATTTATATTAATCTCTATTACGTAGGAACCATTTCACAATATAATTGAGTGTTATATATGGACTTTTACAAAGCATTATCTCTTCATAATCTAGCCTTTCCTTATATCTAAAGGAAAGAATCCACAATCCAAAAACTTGTTTTATTTACAAGGGTTGAATACTTATAAAAAGGAATACAAAATAAAATATAGTGTGAGTCACACACCTGTCCACCAATTACACTTTTGTAGCCAAATTCTACTCCCAACACTTCCTTGGACTCAAACAATTGTCTCATCCTAAGACAAAGTCATAAACAAGGTTCCTAGAGCTTGAAACTTGAAAATTTTGACTATATTGAGGAAATGAACTAGAACCAAAATTGGTATTTAGCACCTTGTTGACCATTCTTTGTCACCATTGAAGAGAAATAATATATTACTTAGTGTAAATTCAATAAAGGGTGGTCTTTGGGCCATTTGCACAAAAGTAGTCAAAAATTTTATTTGGAATTTTATTCCAAAGAAAAAGTTTCAAATATCTAAGAAGTGTTATATCTTTGGAATGAGAAAAGTCAAAACTTTTGTTTTGAATAAAATTTCTAAATAATACTTCACAAGGTTCATTTTTTATAAGTCTTTGGGTAAATTATTTAGCGTTATGCTATGGATATGAGTTAAAACTCATAGTTTTGAAAAAAATATTGAAAACCTAATGAATTCAGAAAGATTATTCAAGTTACTTTATTTGGTAAATAAAGTAAAAAATTTAAAATAGTATATTCCTAAACAAATATATTACAGGCTTAGCAATGGATTTTCAATTTTAAAGGAGTCTTTCAAACACTTAGTCATTTTTCATCTTTTAAAAAATGTAGCCATTTTTCAACTTTACCCCTAGATCCACATGTCATCATTTCATGACCATGAGATTTTCCAAAAGTCTTTCAAAAGTCTTAGTCAATTTTTTAAAAATCACTTGAGTGAATCCATGTTAGTAAAGAGCCATAATAATCATGTTAATGAGACTTCTCCACATGGCATCATCCCAATGATCTAACATCCCATATATGTCTATACAATGTTGAAACCCCTAGGTAAGCGGGTACATAGGATGATGCCACATGGAATAATATTGCTTCACCTTGATATAAATAAGTTGAAAAAGGTCATCAGTCATAACAAAGATCTAGTTCAATCAAACTATGCCATGTGGGATTTTCATAAGAACCCATGATCTAAAGGTAAGACCATTTTCCAAAAGCCCAAAGTTCCATATAAGTGATGCATGGTAGATGAAAGTCTAAAAAATTAAGTGCCTGAGTAGATAAAGAGATGCCACATGGAATCCAAGGAAAAAATAAAAAGGACAAAGTGCTAAAGTGCATGAATGTCAATTAACTACCAAGTGATAAAGTAAATTTCCAATCTAGTGGAATTAATAGCATAATAAAGAAGACATGTGGAAGAAATGGCCTCACAAGTATGATATCATTACTTGATAGCATGTCTAGCCATCAAAAGTTGAGGATTGACTATGCATCCAAATAAACTCATAGAATCAAGTGCATATTAGTTTCTCACCTAGAAATAATAAAAAAGGTTGTAGAATTTAAATCAAAATTAAGTAGCTAAACCTACCAAAGTATGGCATGGGCATTGGGATTAAACACAAGTAATATAGTATAAATAAGAGTCTAAAATGCTGCATATGGCATAGAAATCCATAGATGTATCATTGAAGGTAAAAATGGTAATATTAAGTGAAAACTTCAAAGGCAAGCAATCCCAAGAGATCTCCAATTTCATCCCTATGCATGAAGTGTCCAAATTTATATATAGCAGTTAAATGATTAAATATTGGTTTTTTCACAACCAATGAGAAATAGAGGATAAGATGATAGCTACAGGATTAAGGAAATAACCACCATACCTCAAGGACATAATCTGGATCTCCAATCAATTTGGGCCATCTATATCTAATTGCATAGAGATTATGTGTCTCAATTTTTGATGTTCATTTAATTATTTTAGCTACATTCTCTATTGTAATTAATGAATCATGGGATTCTCATTACCTATAAAATCTTGGGTCTCACATTTTAAAATTTTCAACATTTCTAGGCATAGTAATTTTGCCAAAATTTCCCTCCACAATCCCTTTACCGCTTGAACCTTGAATTTTAATGAGAATTAAGTTCAACTCCCTTTATTATTCTTGTATTCTATGTGCATTTTATGTTTTTTTTTGTTTATGCATGACCTTTGTCCCTTTTATTATTTTCCATTCATAGCACCTCTGTTTAGAGCTTGGAATTCATCTGTAGGTCAAATTCTATGTGAATATGGGTATGTGTATGCATTATATGTGGATTGTTTATCATCCCTCTTAGTGCTATGTTGTATTCCCATGCCTCTATATGAAACACTTATGCAATTGAATCACCCATTTTAGATTTTGTGTGATATTTCCTTGTTCCTTGTAATTTGTAGTGTGTTTTTCAAGGTCGATAAAGTGGATTTATCTAGTCTTGGTGCATCATCAATTTATATTTCAGCATTCCTCCTCCCTTTCCCCCCTTAAAAGTTTTAGACATAAGATTATTTTTAGATTTCCTTTCAGCTATTTTAGGCATGTATATTGATCCTAAATCATGTTCATATATATTATAAGGAATAAAACCATATTTAGAGGTCCATCCCAAGGAGTGAAAGGGTCCCATAACCCTTGGTATGTTCCCATTATTCCACTGAACCAATTCTTCTAATTTAGTGGGTGTATAGTTTGAGTGATAATAGTTTGTGGCACGCCTGTTGGGACTCAAAAAATAATAATAATAATAATAATAATAATAATAATAATAATAATAATAATAATAATAATAATAATAATAATAATAATAATAATAATTTAATGTTATTCTTGGTCAATAGTGTTGAAGACACTCTCAAAGCACTTAGTGAATCCAGGTATTGCTAGTTTTCAAAGATCAATTTCTCATTTATATGCCAATACAAATGAGATCATATTCAAGAGGTGTTGATTTTGATTTCATTGAATTGTTTGTACCTTATAAAAAAACAAGAGCTAGAGTATCCTCATCTCTAGTTAGGAGAGTTAGATAAATACCTCCTAGGGTTCAATCTACCTTTCCTTTTGGTATATTCACATAACCTAGAGGAAGGTTAGTTTCTATTTTGTTCATGGTTTCCCAAAGAAACTAGTTATCCATGCCCTTTAATGGAGTTAACCATCTAGATCTAGCTTAGCATGATGATATTCCAATTTTATCACTTAAAGGCTTGTCATATTTTACTGGTAAAAATGCAAACACCCTTATAAAACACATACAAGATATTATAAAAATATATTTTGTCCATAATGTCACTAAAGATAATGTCACTGTGATCTAGGAATTTGACTCAAGAGAGGATTGTTAGTATGGTTTTAGTTCTAGAATGAAAATAAAATGAAATATACACACTAATAGCATAACATCTCTAGGCTTAGACACTAGGGAGAGCATAGTTAACAAAAGTAAATGATACGCACAACTAAAAAGCAAGGAATGAAAACACAAAAATTCCTTTCACCTTCCTTGGATGCTCCATATGCTTTTATAATGGTGGCTTACTCAGCTTATGCTATAAGTGGTCTTCTTCAATGGAGTGTGGCTACCTTCATCTCCTCTTGGCACCTTTGGATTGTGGTTTGGCTTGGCTTGGAATTAATTTGAAATTATAACACTATTTTCTTGAAGAACCAATCTTGCATTATAACTTTACACTAATTAAGCTTAGAAATGATGTTGTGAGGCCTCCTATTTATAGATTTTTGGATTTGATCAGAATCAACCTCAATCATCTATCTCAAGATTGAGATGTGTGGTTGAGGATTAATTTAATTTCTAGAATTAAGTTTGTAATTATACTCATCATGGCATTGGAATAAGGGGAAATTAAGAGGCATGGAGGGCATCATGGAAGGCATTAATGAGTCATTGAGCGCATGAATCCTGATATTTGTGGCATTTATGGCCTAGGGATGTCTTCCCAAGAAATGAGGTCACTGATGATACATATATTCAATATTCATTTCTAAAACAAATTGTTCAACAAATTTACATGGAATTTTTTATTAAGCCTTGATTTAAGTTAATTAACTCTTAAACATGATTAAGCACATTACACATAAATTATTGAAATTGATCAGAATGTCTTGTTATTGGTCCTAAATTTGACTAGATTTGAATTGGAAGTCCAAATCAGATGCATTAGATGCGTATTCCCATTTAGAATGTTGCCAAAAAAAATAACAAAGGTATAAGTTTTATGCAAAAGATTTGATAGGAAAGAGTAGTCTAGAGCATGTGGGTGCAAAATTAGCAGTTTGACTCAAAATGGATTGATCAAATGTTAGTTGAACCATAAATTGCATTGCCCCATTTAGGGATACCCTAGACAAAATCGACACTTGAATATGTCATTTTCACATCATTTTTCATGTTTTAGTGTTTTTAGGATAAATTGTGCATTTTAGATGGAAACTAGCCAAAACCCTGATTGGAGGTTATCAGTGGCTAGTTTTAGGTGTCTACAATTTTCCCTTATTTGGGAAGATATTGCAAACCATAGGAAAAAAAATGTCTTCTCAAATAATGAGAGATGGATTGTATGTCAAAAATAAGATGACTAAAGAACAAAACTCCAAATGATTTTGGAAAACCTATGATGATGCCCCCTAGAGGGAGTGGCTATCAAATTAGTTGATGGATGATCCCTCAAAAAGAAACAAGAAGAAAGGTGGAATTAACCCATGGTTGAGATTAATCCAAATGATAAAATGCTTGGATGAATTGATGTAAAAAGGATACTAATTTTCCCAAAGGTCTTTATAATCAAGAATAAAATTCAAAATAATGATTTTCTCATAGGTGGTTATAATCATTAAAAAGACCTAGATTGGCTAAAGATAATTGTGCCCCAATTAGGGCTGATTAACAATCATAACTTAAGGGTATAACCTAGAATATAGATTAAAGATGAGTGGGTGCAAAGTGATGAAAATAGATGAATACAAGAATAGGATTGATCAATATGAATGATTCAGTTGTGCTTGCCAATGAGGAGATGCATGTCTTAACTAGCAATGATACAACTATAATGGTCATTGGGTTAATTTGATCAAGGGTGGGATGGAAGGATTTACCAAGGTGACAAGGAGAAACTTTTATGGCTCCATTGATTGTAGAACTTCTTGACACTGATTTTTTCTATATCATGTGATGGTAGGCTTCATGATAGAACACCATAAAGACTATCCCAAAATATGCATAAGGACTGACTCCTGATCCAATAAACACTTGAAAATAAAGACAATGTTTACGTATGAATATGGATAGACTCAAGAATAATGTGCTTGAGGAATCACCCAATGAACACATATAGACTGAGTCAAGGTAATAGTAATAAAAACAAACAAACAATCAAGTGAATAAATAAACAAACAACCTGAAATAAACAAATAAATAGAAAGCCTACAAATAAAATCAAAAGAAAACATCCTAACAATGGCAATGCCCTAGTAAGGTGAATAAAGGATAACTAACTAGACTTAGACAAGAAAAATGTTTTTGGATTTTTGAAATTTTATAAATGTTTTTGGAATTTGAGGTATCTTAACTCGTTAGAGAATGACAAGATACTCACAAAATGATGAGAGCATTTGGCTTCAGTTACTCACAAAATGGTGAGAGAATATGGAAAGGGGGACTAAGATGACCTTAACATGAATTGAGCATGACCCATATAGTCCAAAAATGACCTCAAGTCATATTAATTCCATCCACATAAAATGTGGGGAATAAACAACTAGGTCCCAACAAGTTCTCAAATCTAGCAAATGGCTAGTCAAATGAAAATAGTGATGACATGGTGATGCGGTAATGCATGACAAATAAGTGTTACCCCTATTTTGTCCATAGGTGGTTATAATTAGGATAAAATGGCATAGGTCAATGATACTAATTTTCCCATAGGTGGTAATAATTAGTAGCAAGACTAGTGAGACACTAATTTACCCATAGGTAGTTATAAGTAGGTTCACATAAACAAACATGGATATAGGATGAAAGATATATTGCCCGATCAACTATCACACTAATTTCAAAAACTTGATTGATTAATGAAACTTGATTGGAATCCCCCCATAAAAGGTGTAGGAAGAACCAAATAAACCAAGATAAAAAATAGGATTGGGTAGGATGACTAAAAATAGGCTTTGGTCTAGATAGGAATGGAATGATAAGATGGAATGGAATTTTATAAGGATAATGATGGTCTAGATAGATTGGATTAAAATGGTAAGTGGATTGCCCCCAACTGATGGGGTGAATGGTAGGAGTATGTGACAATGGCAAAAGGATATGTAATAATGGCAATAGTAGTGTGAAATGGTGTGGTACATGTTTTTGGCATGGGTGTGGTTTTTTATTCTATTGTTCCCATTGAGATGGAGATGCACATCCTAATCAACAAATGAAAAAAATACTTGATCATGTTAATTGTTATCCTACACCTCATTTGAATAGCTTCTCTATCAAGAATGGCCTATAGGTTTGGTTGCCAAGAATGCTTTCATGGTCTTTATTGGTCATTGATTTTGATTCCTTCAAAAGTCAAGACAAGGTATCTTTATAACCTCTGTAAAGGAAAGTGTAACCATGGATGGTAAAAAGGGTCAAATAATGGATGGTAGGTTTGATTGTCAAATGGAATGGTAGATGATAATAGAATGTGTAATGGTATGGAAATAAATGAAGATCAAAACTTTTAGTCACATGTAATGTTACTGATGTTGGATTCAACATAATTTTGGTTGTGGTGGGGCCGAAGACTTGATCTCTCGATAGGACCACCAGATTTTTCTATTGTTTGATCTTGAGAGTAGCTACCATTTGATTAGGTCATAGATAGGAAGCTATTTTGATGTTATCTTCATCAAGTAGTAAAGAACTTTTATGCTAAATTATTGGTGCCTTAAAAAGGTTTTCACCAATGACGTTATCTTTATTATCCTGTAGCACATTTTTAAAGGTTTCACTAATGAACATTAGCTTTTGACTTTGATTGTATTCTAGCACTTTCAAAAAATTCTCACTAAAAGATGCTAAGTTTTGACTTGGATTGTCCCCTAGCACCTTTGAAAAGGTCCCACTACGAGAGTGTTCTTATACTACATGAATGTTGTCTTGGTCTCCTTGATCTTCTTCAACTACTATGTCACCATGGATGTAGTTTAATAAAGTGTGAATCTATTGATCCCAATTGACACTTGTGGAAGATGGAATGTCAATGATATGGCTATCTTGGTTGATGGTAATGGCCTATGGAATGGTAATGGAATGGGGAGAGGTTACGTAATATTCATAGAAAATACTAGGACAAATTATGTTAAATATGAAATACTCATCCTCAAAAACTATAAAAGGATCAAAAAAGTATTCAAATTGATCTATAAGGCATGGATAACCAATGTTGTAACAACCATGAACATATTCTTCTTCTAAATCTGATTCTAACTCAAGGGATTCTGAATCTAATGTTGACATTAATGTTGATTCTAATTTTGATACTAAATATGATTTCATTTCAAGAATAGAGCTTGACTCTAACTGTAATTATTCATCTGATGGGTACTCTATTACAATGATGTCTTGTTGAAATCTTGGTTTTAGACAAATAATATTTAGTGATTACACAATGGGTTCCTCAAAGGCTAGTTTTTTAAAGTGAGACTCCTCTAGGATGGGAAATAGGTCAAGAGACAACTCATTACAGACTAGCTTGTCAATAAGAGGATCTTAAAAAATAGGCACATGGTCAGGGTAATGATTTACCTAAAGGCGATTATAATCATTAAAAAGTGACTCAGTAAAGACTAGCTTGTCAGAGTGAGACTCCTCAACAATTGATATATGATCAATAGGTGATTCATCATAGGTTGACTTATCAAAAATGGTTGGTTAAAAAAAAAACATCTTAGATTTGTTGGTTTTCTTGGCCTTGGTTTCCAATGACTTGAAAAATACTAGTTTTGAACACAACTTGGTCTTTAAATGATTAGATGGGTTGATGTTTGGTTTGTATTGGTATTGGATGAGAAATGACTTATGGTTTGATAATGGTAGGGCATTAGGGAGAATGATTACTCACATGAGACAAAGGAAATAGTCCTGAGATGGTAACAATAGGGCATTGTGGGGCTTGATTGCTCACACATGCTAAAATACTAGGTCCTAGAATGATGAAGGGGCATCATGGAGCTTGATTGCTTACACAAACCAAAGGACTAGGTCTTAGAATGATGAAATTATTCCTTGGATATTGTATATCTTGATAGCTCATATAATCCAAAGGAGGGTTAGGGGTATCCAATGATTAGATAAAAAAAGGACATTGTGAAACTTGATTTCTTGGACAATCAAAGCATCCAAGTCTTCCTCATAAACCATATTATCCCAGGTGTGAGTTGGGTCATAAGATATTTCTTGGCTATGTTCCATGTATTGATTATTACAAATAGGGTATGAATATACATCCCAAACAACATTATCTATAGTTAGATATTCAAATTCCTCCTCACAAGCCTCTTCATACCAATCAAGGTCTCGATTTGGATCGTAAGTTTCTTCTGGACTTTGTTCCCATGAATGATTAACATGAGGTAGATATAAATTTGTCTCCAAAACCATATTAGCATCATTAGGGTATTGAAAAAATCCATAAAAGTCATTTTGTGTGGCCACTCCACCATAAGTGTAGTTAGACATATCCACGTAGCTAATGAAAGATTTAAAACAAAAAGGCTTAGAGCTTTACAAACCCTAAAAAAGTATGTCTAAAGGAAAAATGGTTCAAGCTTGGTCTAACTTTGTCAAAGGGGTGGAATTTTATCTCTAATGTGGTTTGAAATTGGAGCTATATCTCTAAGATGATTTGTGTTAAGACTCAGCATAAAATATCCTAACATCAAATGTCATATGCATAAAAGGTCAAGTGTCTAAATAAAAATTGGCATGTCAAAGGTCTAGGTCAAAGTGTTCCAAACAAGGTCTAAACTAGAAAAAGGAAAAGTTGAGTTGCTAGGTCTTTTGTCCAAATGTGGAGTCAAAATCTAGGCTCAAATAGACAGGCATAATATGATTTGATTCAATCTAGCAAGTTTTAGAAAAAACTTTGAGATAAACCTATCACACAAAACTAAACATAAACATGATTAGTTGCCATAAGGTATAAGACAAAAGGCTCTTTGAGAAACGTTGTTTTCTCCCAAGTAAAGGCACAAACAATGATGAGGATAGACACTAAATAGATAAACCATCAATAGTCTTCAAATTTGGGTAATCGATTAACTAAAGTTATGCAACCTAACAGAGAAAGATCTATGTATCAACCCTATGAATTACGGCCTAAACAAAAATCAATTATTGTTTAGATCTAAACTTAACAAGGTTAATTGAACACTCAATGTTGAAAACTATGATTTAACCAAAAAAGCTAGATAAGATTAGACAACATGACAACACAAGGCAGAGGTCTAAATGTTATACACAAAGTTTTTTGAAATAAATGGTTTTGATACAGTGGTAAACAAGTCTTGAAACAAATTGAGTAGCCTAATAGCGTAATCATACTCATATAATTTAATCAATACTATGTTTAAAAGACTCAAAGGAAAAATGGTTTGACATGATTTGGGCAGCATAATGCTAACCTCTACAACTCAAATGACACACACACAAACAAGTTTAGAAAACATTTCAAGGCATAATTGTGGTGCAAAACAACTAGCATAACACCTCTTTAGATATAATAATGATGCATAGATAAATTGGTTTGGACATGGCTTTATGAACAAACAAACAAGTTTTAGTCTCAAAAACACCAAGTATAATCGTTCAAATCCTAGAAAGGGTATGGCATGTGGGGTTGACTACACTATCAAGTTTTGAATGTTCTACGGGAATCAATTGCACAATGAATTTCATGCCAAATAATGCAAAATAAAATCATGGATTTTGGGTCTATATCACTCAGCTTGTTGCAAAAATGTCTAATCTTTTTTATAACCACTACATCTTGCTATTCACTTAGTATAGTACAATGTCCAAAGTGCCACTACGTCCTATGTGCAACTCTAAAAGAGTCAAATGAAATCAATGTCGAGAGATGAAACCCTAGGTCAAATCTTCACTAGAGAACTTGTGGGAGGTTATGAAGTCCCCCTTGCAAGCCAATATGCATAAAAATAAATAAATCATGAAATTAGAAAGACTTTAGGGTCATTTTCAAGGTCACCCAAACTTTAGCGAGTTTTTAGGGAGTGTTGTGAGGAAAATTCTTTCTAAGCCTTTGACTAGGCTATTTGTAATAGGAATGGTGCTTTTGATTCCAAAGGTTCCCTATAGGGGACAAATGGAAGAGCATACACACAACACCCCTCTTTCTTCCAAACAAGATTAATCTAAACAACTATTGCTAGCAAAAATTGACAAGTGTGTTCAATTTTAAACCCAAATGAAATGTTTGGTGGTGTTCATTTGACCCCTTGGTCTTAGTTGTAAACTTTGAAAACATTCACCAAAGACACTTAAATTATTTTTTAATCACCAAAACAAAGTTCTTATTCCAACTTTAAGCATATAAAAATGATTTAAACATGTTTGGATAAAATATCTCACTTGGTCTTGAAATAAAATTGTTAGCATGTCCTTTAGCTTTGAAGCTCTTTTGAGTTTAAAACAAGCAATTTTGAAAAAGTAGGTCTTGGGTCTATGTTTTTTGAAAAAAAAAATGACCGACATTGATCAATACCATCGACATCAATTATGGCCAAGTGACATCTGACCGATGTCAATTCTTTTGATCGAAGTTGGTTAAGCCAAGTAACTAATGTTGGTATTTATACTAATGTTGGTTACTGTGTAAAAATTGTGGCAACCAAAAATGGCAAAAAAAAGTTAGAAAACCAATTTATAAGAGTTTTAAAATCTCAAATAAGTTTTTTAAGGTTTCAAAAGGATATCCTTTAGATGTAGGATGTTTCTAGTCACATCGGGCATGCCATTGTGTGATCTAGGAATTTGACTCAAGAGAGGATAGTTAGTATGGTATTAGTTCCAAAATGAATAAATGAAATAAACACACTAATAGCATAACATCTCTAGGCCTAGACACTAGAGAGAGCTTAGTTAATAAAATCAAATGATAAACACAACTAAAAATCAAGGAATGAAACCACAAGAATTCCTTTCATCTTCCTTGGATGCTCCAAATGCCTTTGTAATGATGGCTTGCTCAGCTTGTGCTTCAAGAGGTCTTATTCAATGGAGTGTGGTTACCTTCATCTCCTCTTGGCACCTTTATCTTGTGGCTTGGCTTGACTTGGAATCAATTTGGCATTATAACACTAGTTACTTGAAGCTTTTGTAACTAATCATGCATTATAACTTTGCACTAATTAAGCTTAGAAATGATGTTGTGAGGCCTCCTATTTATAAATCATAATCAACCTAAACCATCCATCTCAAGATTGAGATGTGTGGTTGAGGATTAATTCAATTTTTATAATTAAGTTTGTAATTATCCTCATCATGGCATTCAAATAAGGGGCTATTAAGAGGCATCGATGGCATCATGGAAGGCATTGATGAGGCATGGAGGGCATGAATCCTAATATTTGTGGCATTTATAGCCTAGGGATGTCTTCCCAAGAAATGAGGTCACTTGATGATGCATATATTAAATATTCATTTCCAAAACAAATTATTCAACAAGTTTCCATAGAATTTTTTATTAGGCCTTGATTTGGGTTAATTATCTCTTAAACATGATTAAGCACATTACGCATAAATTACCCAAATTGATCATAATATCTTGTTATTGGTCCTAAATTTGACTGGATTTGAATTGGAAATCCACATCAGATGCATTGGATGTGTATTCTCATTTATAATGTTTCCAACAAAAAATAATAAAGGCACAAGTCTTATGTCAAAGATTTGATAGGAAAGAGTAGTCTAGAGCATGTGGGTGAAAAATTGGCATTTTGACTCGAAATAGAATGATCAAAGTTAGCTGAAACATAAATTTCATTGCCCGGATAGCTTGGCCAAAATCATCACTTGAATATGTCATTTTCACATCATTTTGCATGTTTTAGTGTTTTTAGGCCAAATTGTGTGTTTTAGATGGAAACTAGCCAAAAGCGTAATTAGAGGTTATTGGTGGCTAGTTTTAGGTGTCTACAATCATAATTTGTCTACTTGACTCTTATCTAAAATTAAAATCCCTTAAATGGTACAAAATTATAACACCCAATACCATTCACAATTGGGATGAGCTAGGAGAGTAATTGTGCAAGAAATTTAAAGACAAGAGTGACCATTTCTCTCTAATGGAGTAGCTTACCACCATTAATAAATCCCCACATGATTTGATTGTTGATTTTAGTTTTAGATTCCAAACATTATGGATAAAATCCAACCCTCATTTAAACCATATCCAAATATTGTGTTTTTATATCATTTAAGGGTTATAAATAGTGATACTCTCTAATTCAAAAGATATTTCTATGAGGGCTAAGAATTACCTAATTTAAGCTTTAAAAATTAATCCTAGGCATTCCATGCCTCTTTTTCCAAAGCCACCACCCAGCCATCCTATTATACAAGCTTCACTAGTAATTATTCCCACTGTAGTCAATCCACCAACTACATCCATTTCTCTCTCTAGTGAATTTCATGAAGTTACAAAACTACTAATTTTTTTTGGGAATGATCTAGTAACCCTAAATAGGTAGCAAGCCCAACATCATAAACCCTACAAACCATTTGATCAACCTTATCAACATGGTAGGCCACCTTATCAAAATAATATGCCACCCCAAGGCTAGCTCACTTACTCTAGACCACCTAATATGTAAAATGTTGATATCACCTTGAGAGCCCTTAACCTTACTCAAAACTATTTAGTTTAGGATTATGAGTGGTCCTTACCTTGAAATTGGTCATATAATCATGGTACCTATGTAAATAGAGTGTTAAATCAAGATTTGATGGTGCAAAGTAAATCATACCCCTAGGAATAGTCAAATGAATCAAATTCACAAAGGGAGTAAGTGCATGAAGAGGCCCAAACATAGGTGGATGAATCCACTTTGATGAATTAGTAGGAGACTGACTTCATTGGTATCAATTAGAGCCAAGTACCAAGTGTAGTTAATAATCTGGTGTATTATAACACCAAGTTTAAAATAAGATCAATGAAAGGCAAGAGGTATTATTTAGTAGGCCAAGCCTCTACTGTAAAAGATCCATAAGAGTTTTCCAAATATAAGGTGACTCTTGTTATCACCCAAGCTCAAACAAGTCAGCCTATTCTAAAGGAGAGTCAACCTAAAGCCAATCAACACACTAAGGAGGAGGCTGTTATCTCAAATTTCTAGACAAAAGGGACTTAAATCCCCTATAACATAGTATAATAAATGAAAATAATAATATTGAATATGACTATTTGGGAATCCATGTTTATTCATTCTCAAATGGATTTGTTGTAGGAAGCATTGAAAACCTTCTATCCTCATGAACTAGTAAAGACCTCTCCATCTACTTCTACCATTTTATGTCAACCAAAAGAAGGATAACCTAGAAAAAGAATAAATCCACCACCATTTTATATCTCTTTGATTATAAATAAGCACCTTGTCCATAATTTTATGATTTATTCAAGTTCAAGTAGCTCCATCATGCCCAAGAAGATAACTGACATGCTAGGTATAGAATATACCCCAATTTCAAAAGGAGTTATTCAGTTAGATAGAATAATTATCAAGACCATAGTGGTTATTAAATGCTTAAATATTACCTTACATTCATGTCCAAACCTATCCATTACCCAATACATCTTTTATATAGACTTGCCTCCTTTTTTTGCCTTCTATCTTTCAAGAGACTTCAATGCAAAAATGGGTGGATACTTATCTTCTAACTGGTCACACATGATTTTAATTACTAGATATGGAACCACCAAGGTAACTATCAACATTGAGCCCATCTATAGAGATCATATAGAACCACACTTATCTAATCCCATCAACATGAACTATATAATGCATGATCTTGAAGATAGTTAAGTCTTGTATGAGACTACCACACCTATAGAAGAGGTCTTAGATATAACACTAGACAATTGGGCTAATGAGCATTATGTATTTGATATATATGATTATATGGAGGAAACAAAATTGAGTAAAAATTTCATATTTTAATAGGTATCTACCTTGTCATACCTCATGAAAACTCATGAAGACCTTGAAGGCACATGGAAACTATTTTTCAATGGCTCTAGAAGAAAATATGGTGTAGGTGTAGGCATTGTAATGATCTATCCTAAAAAGGAGAAATAATTTTAGGTATACAAGTTTTAATTTAGTTTCACTAATAATGTGTTTGAACATGAGTCACTAATTCAAGGCCTCCAATTAGTATAAAAAAGGGAATCAAAATGTTGTAAGTGTTTAGGGATAGTGGTTTGGTTGTATATTAGGTAAGAAACCAAAAGGAATCTGAAAATGGATTGATCGAGGATTATAAACATAGAGTATATAATTTCATTTAAATATTTGATGCTTTCAACATATAATTCATGCCAAGGAAGTAGTATGATAATGTAGATAGTTTCACCTTGGTAGGCTCTCGATAAAACCTCACTGTTGATGTTGTGATAAATTCAAGATAACTTTTCAAGCTAATATTTAAACCTATAATGTCTGATAATGATGTTAATTAGTAACTGTTTAAGAATTATAAGAAAATATTCAAGTTATTACAAGAAGAGGTAGAGGTTTCTTCCAAAAACTAGTTAGGGTTACAGGTACAATATGAGGAATAAATCATCTAATTAAAAAGAAATAGGTTGCCTAAAAGATTAGTCACTCTAGATAACAACTTCAACTCTATAAACCACTTCAAAGGTGAGAAGAAGAATATGATATTCAAGAAAGAGAATTATTATCAGGTGGTTATCTCCAATGGCAAACTCTTGAAAGCTATAAAGGTGTGCACTCAACTTAAAAAGGAAGATTTTGTCTACCTTTGTAGAAAACATGATGATATATTTACATGGGGTTACCAGTACCTCAATAGTTTTGACTCATCCTTGGCCTCACATATAATTGAGATTTACACCTTGAAACTAAGATGATCAATAAAAATAAAATGCCTATAAACCCCAAGTTGGAATTGTTAATGAGGAAGGAGATGACTAGGCTTATAGAAGCTAATATCATCTTTTCAATCAACCACTCCTCTTGAGTAGCCAACTTAGGCCTAGTAAGGAATAAGATGGAAAGATAAAATTGTGTGTATACTTCAAATAATTGAATATGTCATGCCTAAAAGATCACTATCCTCTTCCACCTATGGATCAAATCCTCTAAATAGTAATAGGGGTTTAGAGGTTTTCACTTCCTGATGGCTACTCAAGCTATAATCAAATATTGGTGCAAGAGTTTGATAAGTTCAAGATAGCCTTTACAACCAAATGGGGCACCTATACATATAAAAATATGCCTTATGAACTGATCAATACTTGTGCCACCTTCCAAAGATCTATGGGCATCAATTTTAGGGGCCTTTCAATGATATCATCCTAGTTTAACTTGATGATATCATTATTTTATCCAAATGAGTTATTAATCACTTGGGTCATTTAAATCATGTCTTAAATAGATGTAGAGGGTTTGGGGTATCTCAAAAACCAAATAAATGTGTATTTTTTTTCCATAAGGGCTATTTATTTGGACACATTCTTTCTAAGTATGGATTGGCCATTGACCCAGAGAGAGCAGAAGCCATCATTTTCCTTTCCATACCAAGCCCCAAAAAGAGCCTCCAAAGATTTTTGAGAAAGATAAACTTTCTAAGAAGGTTTATACAAAAATTTGATTCATTGGTCAAGCCACTTACCTCTATGCTTAGGAAAAATTTCACTTTCAATTGGACAAGAGAAGGTAGGGACAACTTTGAATTAATAAAAAGAGCAATATCCTAATCCCCCACACTTTTGAATCCATGTTATGACAAATATTTCATCCTCTATGCTTTTAGAGGAGATGAAATCATATCATAAATATTAGTATAGTAAAACAAAACAACCTATCACTTTCTTTAGCCAAATGCTTAAATATTATGAAATGAGATATTGATTTTTGGAAAAAAAGTGTTGGCTATCATTAGACGAATGAATAAGTTAAAACACATGCTCTCTAATAATAAGATTTAGCTAGTGGTCTCACATCTAGGTGTGAAAGAGTTTTTTTAAAGTAGAGATATCAATGAAAAAGATCTAGTTGGATCACCAAAGTGATGGACCATGACATCAATACCAAGATCACTAAGCTCGTAAGAAGAAAAAGTTTATGTGAGAATTTAGTAGTTGATTTTGAAGTTGAAAGTAAAATAATCCTTGTCTTGTAAGAATAATAACTATATGATTAAGATCCTCCTAGTGGGTAGACTCAGAGCATGAAGGCCATTCTCCATCCTGGTGAGTATCCACAAGGGCTTGATAAAGCAAAAATAAGAAATTTTAGGTTGAAATCTATTCCTTATGTGCTTATCGATGTTGTGTTGTTTAGAAAATAATCAATTGATTCCTCTTAAGATGTATAGATCATGATCAAACTAGAAAAATCCTTCAATAATTCCATGATGGATTATCAGGAGGAAATTACTCCCCCAAAACCATTACTATCAAGATCATGAGGGATGGTTCCTGCTAGTTAAGTTTGTTCAAAGATACTCATAGATAGGTAAGAAGTTATAGAAAATGCGACTTTTTTATAGGAAAATAGATACTATTATCTCTTCCACTTCATCTAATCAAGATGACTAGTCCTTTTCTTAGTGGGGTCTATATTTCATTAGAATGATCAAACCTTTATAAAGTACCAAACACAAGTGGATTCTAGCAACCACAAACTATTTCACAAGATGGATAGAGGTATTGGCCCTCAAAGAATCAAATGAAACATCCATCTTAGATGTTTATGAGGGAATTGTGACTATATTTGGTGTTCTAACCACCATAATCTCACACAACACCATGGCTTTTATTAGGACTAGAATTAGTGAGTGGGTACTGTTGGTTCCAAATCTTGCACCCTAGAAGAGAGTGTCCAGTCCTCTCCTAGATTTGGGAAATATGGGAACATTTCTAAGGCTTGTGGGTGTACATATGTTTAAAATGGACCTCTAGCTTGAAAGGGATAGCTCCTTGTATATGCCTTCACTAAAATAACTTGCTTAAAGGAAAAGAGTTAGGAATTTGCAAGAAATGAAAATTGAAAGAAAAGAAATCTTATTCTATGGGTGGTGATACACCAAAAATTTCCTCCACATGAATATCATACATGATACAGTAGAATACAAGCCTATTTCAAATATATTAAAAGTTCTAACATAAATGTTTCAATGTAGAGGTGAGACGTATGAAATCACACAAGGTAAATAAATTGAAATACAAACTATATAGTTTAGAAAAGGTTATACACATGCACAATCTCATACATTTAGATGCACTCTACATGACATGTTAAACTAAAATTCTTGCTCAAAATGTGAAGGAAAAAGGACATAAGGATGAAACCATCACTTGTTGTTGTCACTCTGTGTCTCTTACACACTCAAGAAATTGTTTAGAAATTGAAATTAATAGACCTATGCTTGATTGCTTAAAGGCAAGAAATGACAAAACATTTTAGCAAGGCTTCACTGTACTTTTGTGGATGGATTTTACACTAGCCCAAGGGATGTATTTATAGCAAAGAGAAGATGGATAAGAGGAGGTCTTTGGCACCAACAAGAAGAATCCTTTCTATTGGAAGTCTCTATCTTCAGCTGTAATTAACTTTACAAAAGATGCTTGTTAGGGCACTCTAATTGATCCATGTCACATTCTCAAATGCCCTTAGCTTGCCCACTTGAAGATGCTTCCCAATAGTTGCTTAATAGAATGAGATATTTGAGCAATGTCATCAAAATAGTTGCAATAAGGAGCCACCTATTAGAAAATTTATCTTAATGCTTAACCTCTTCTCTTTGAATTCTCACCCTTTTTGATGGCCCTCAAAGAATGGCATGGATCATGATTCTATGCCATCGATCTGGTTAGCATGGATCTCTATAGATAATTCTCCATCTATTCTTCTCTTACCACATGGTAGCTTTTCATTTGTTTATTCATGGCTCTCGTGTACCGTCGATCAACCATTAAATCAAGTATATAAGCTAAGCAACTCTACAAGCCTAATTTGCACTTTCTAGTGTAATTTGGGTTTTTATGACCTCCTTAATTATAAATAATATAATAAAAGCCTTAGGAGAAACTCAGTTTGCACTTGTAGACCCATTTAGGTTTTATAACCTACTTAGCTTAGAAATTTTATAAGCTAAGCACTTGGAAAATATTGATTTGCTCTTGTAGACCCATTTAAGTTTTATGAACTCACCTAATTTAGAGTCTTCAAGATGCTCTACTTATGAATTTCATACGTAAATCACCTAGATAATTTTGATTTTCCTTATGAGAGTCATTCAAGTTTTTGGAGATGCTCAACTTGCTTTGGAATCTTCAAGCTTGATGACTTTGAACCTTTCAAACCTGATTGCTTCCAAACAACTAGTTCATGATGTTAAAATTGATGTCTCCTAGCCCATCATAGGATATTTGAATCCCAATATCTACTTTTTTATCTTTAATTTGACATCTTCCAACACATCATGGGACATTTCCTTCAAGCACATTTCTTCATCTTTTTTGCAAAGGGGAATTTCTTCGAGCTTTCTTCCTAAAGGAATTCCTTCAAGCTTTTATACAGGATCTTGGAAATTTACCCTTTGGGAAATCCCAAAGGGCACTTTTGGAAAGGAAAGTGCCCCTTTTGGAAATATTGAAGGGTACTTTGGGAAGGAAAGTGCCCCTTTGGGAAATCTCAAAGGGCACTTTGGGAAGGAAAGTGACCCTTCAAGAAATATCAAAGGGCACTTTTGGAAAGGAAAGTGACCCTTTGGGAAATCTTGAAGGGAACTTTTGAAAAGGAAAGTGACCCTTCGAGAAATCTCAAAGGGAACTTTTGAAAAAAAGTGAAGGCAAAGTGTCCTTAAAAAAAATTTGAAGGGCACTTGGAGGAAAAGTGACCCTTTGAATTTTTTTGAAGGGTACTTTTGAATATGAAAAGAGTCAAAGTGACCCTTCAAAAAAAAATTTTAGGGCACTTTGAGACAAAGTATCCCTTTGGAATTTTTCTGAAGGGCACTTTCAAAGGTAAAGTGTCCTTCAAAAAAAAATTAAAGGGCACTTAGAATAAAAGTCACCCTTCAAATTTTTTTGAAGGGAACCTTTGAATAAAATAAGAAGGAAGAGGAAAGAAAAGAGGAAAATTAAGAAGAAAGGAAAGAAAGGAAGATGAAGGAAGGAGAAGAAGGTGAAGGAAATTGAACAAAATCTTAAAGAAGAAGTTGAAGAACTTTGTTGATAGAAAAAGGATTTGGCCAAAATATTGAACAAATATTCCAAAGAGGAAAGACTTATGTACATTGTTAGCATGGAACAAAAGTGGATAAGGACACTGTATTTAGCCAATTTTCATAGGGGGTGCAAACTATCTAATAGTTTAGCAATTCACAGGGGAGGCATGTCTGTTATGCCTAAGACCAATTGCATTAATCCTTATATTGGGCATGAATTCATGCATAAGGAAATCAAAATAAATGAACAAGCTTCTTATCAAAATAGAAAAACTAAATGATCACACACAAAACAAACAAAATGAAAAAACTTGTGCTACATAACACTTCGGGAACACAACAAAAAACAAAAGGAAACACACACCTAGACTACTATTTATAAGACATGTTGGTAAGGATAATAACTAATAACAATGTTTTATATGTATCCCATTTACTATGATAGGCAAGTCTTCTCCATTCATTTTGGTTAGCTAAAAGGAATTACTTTTCTTGCATTTTTTAATGATATAGGGTCCACTCCACAAAGTGTCAAACTTTGTATGCTTGCCTAGTTTTTCCCTATCTTCATCCCACTTCAAAACTAAGTCACCTTTTTGGAATACTCTTGTAGTTTATCTATTATCGAAGGACTTCTTCATGAGTATTTGGTGATGCTCCATGGCTTTATTTGCATCACCCCTTATTTCCTATAGCTACATCAATTTTATTAATCAAACCTCCATTGGAGTGTTCTCAAGCAATTCCAACTACTATGCAAGTTTCAGAGTAGGGAGTTCTTGAGATATGGATAGCCTGACTTCTCTCCCATATAAAATCACAAAATGAGAGTTTCAAACTAATTTCTTGACAATAATCTTGTCAGCCCATAAGGTTGTATTCAACTTATTGTGCCATGCCCTCTGATTGGTCTCTAATGTTATTTTAATTAGTTTGATGAGGTTTTTGTTGGTAGACCCAACTAATCCATTACTTGAGGGTAATAATTTGATGAAGTGCTCAAATAGACCCCATTTCTTACTTCCCAATCAAAATTTTATAAAGGCAAGTGCATTACCAAAAATATTGTCTTGGGGGACTCCAAACCTTGTTACAATGCTATCATAGAACTTTATAATAGCATTTTAGCTTGATTCCTTCAAATCAATAGTCTCTACCCATATTTTTAAGTAGTTATTGGTAGTCAATATCCACTTGTGTCTAGCACTTGATGGAGGATTGATCATGCCAATGAAATCGAGGCCCCATTGCATGAAAGGTTGATCTACCTCGATAGGTCTCAATGGAAGGGCTACAAACTTTGGTTTGC
Source organism: Torreya grandis (assembly GCA_037957365.1). Classification (NCBI taxonomy): domain Eukaryota; kingdom Viridiplantae; phylum Streptophyta; class Pinopsida; order Cupressales; family Taxaceae; genus Torreya; species Torreya grandis. The sequence goes on along the minus strand of JARHVA010001379.1, from coordinate 2,322,776 downwards.
ATACAAATAAGGCACATTGAGAACACTTTATAACCCACTAGTAACAGTCTTTAAAAATACTAGGCCAATAGTATCTAGCCCTCATGATCTTTGCAGTTATCATTCTAGGAGAGAAATGGCCTCCATCTACACCATCGTGGAACCTTTCCAGCAACATGCCAAATTGGTCATTATCAACACATCTCAACAACACATTATTCACATCCTTTCTAAAAATAATTACATCTATAAGATAGTAAAGAATGGTCTAAAATTTGAAATATCTCTTTTGATACTTGTTTAAGCTATTGGGATACTTACCATTTTGAATAAAACTAATTATGTCGTTTGTCTAACTTTGAGATTGCATTTGATCATCTCGTTGAGGTTGAACTTGGTTGGCCAAGACTTCCTCTCTTGGATCTTGAATATCCAAAGCTAGATGTTCACACAATCCTCTTCCTCTTACCAAGTTTGTCACTTTTATATCCACATCATACTCCATTACCTTTGTTATCCATCCATCTCTCTTCTCATTGAGGTCCTTGCTCAGGAAGAACTCCTTGGTGCAGGGGTGGGAAACCATGTGCCTAAATTTATTCAACCCTCTAATCATTTTTAGAGCTTGCTTCTCACTAAAAGAATAATTAACCTCATACTCTTCCAATCCTTGACTAAAAAAATAATTAGATACTAAACCTCTTCATCATTCCTTTACATAAGCATAGCTGAGATTGTGTCCAAGTTAGCAAAATTATAAATAAATAAATCATTGGAGTAGTTCTTATTAAGAGAGTGGGGGATGTTATAATTACTTGCTTTATGGCCTCAAAATTTATCTTGCCTTCCTTTGTCCAAGCAAAAACTTGGTTCTTCTTAAGCATCGCTATGATAAAATTTACCATAGTTAAAAATCATAGAATAAACCTCCTTACAAAGTTCATTTTTCCTAAGAATATTTGTAGTTCTTTCTTGTGTTGAGGTAAGGACAAACCCAAAATAGCCCTGATTCTTTCAGGATCAATAGCTAGGCCTTCTTTTGAAATGATATATCCCAAAAGCTTGCCTTCATGAATAGCAAAGATGCATTTCTTTAGATTAAGGGATATCCCATACTCCCTAAATTTTTCAAAAACCTACCTTAGGAGATCCATGTGATTAGCAGCATCTTTGGAAAAAATAGTTATATCATCAAGATATACCAGAAAAAATTTCTTAATCAAACCTTTGAAATCCATGTCCATTACTCTTAGAAATGTGGCTCTAGCATTTGATAAACCAAAAGGCATCTTATTGTAAGCAAAGGTCCCCCATTTATTATTAAAGGCTATCTTGAATTGATCTTATTCATTGACCAATATTTGATTGTAGCCTAAATACTCATCAAGAAGTGAGAAGCATTGGGAACCAGAAACAACTTGCAAAATTTTCCACATAGAAGGGAGTGGATAATGATCCTTAAGAGACACTCTATTAAGATTTATAAAATCCACACATAGTCTAATTTATCCATTCTTATTATGGATAGGTACAAGATTAGATACCCAAGTCAAGTTCTTGATAGGAAATATAATCCTAGATTTAATCAGCTTGGTCAGCTCCTTCTTCATCAGTTCTTCTATCTTAAGATTGATAGGCCTTTACTTCTACCTGACTGGTTTAGCTCTAAGTTCCATCTCAATGGTGTGATGAGCTAGAATTAGATCAAACCCTTTCAAATATTTGTGTTCGCAAGCAAAAATATCATGGAATTCTTTGCATAGTTCAATAAAGGCCCACCTTTCAGACAAAGAATAAAGCTTACCAATCTTCAGGAGCTTGTCCTTTTAAATTATGACTCTTTCAAAGTTATCCTCCTTTGTTGACATACTCACTCTTTCCTTCTTCTTCTAGTCATCCTCATTTAAATTAATCTCTAAGGTAATCAAACCCTTAGGTATTTTTTTCATCTTCAACTGAATGATTTTCTCCTTATATTGATCATGTAATCTTCTTTGGTTTCTTGAGGAGAAACCTACCTCATTTTTCAAGAAATGTGCAATGTGTTTATCACTTTTGAACACCTACCATGACACTTCATTATCTAGGATAGAGGGTCTCATAATGATCTTGATATGGGATTGATCATTCTCTTGTCCCACATCAGCAGTTGTATCTAACCTTGTACCAATGGTAGCCAATCTATCAACATGCTTGTTAGAATCCCTTTGTATGGGTTGTATGTTGAAGGCATCAAAGTCTTCAAGAAAGTCCTATACCCTATGCTTGTATGATTTAAGTAAGGTATTTTTGACTATATATTGAATTCTTACTTGGTGGATGACCAAATCACTATCTCCAAAGACTTTTATAGTCTTGATTCCTCTTCTCTTTGCCCATTGAAGACCATGGACTAGACCTTCATATTTTGCTACATTGCAAGTGCAGCTAAAGTGGAATCTATATGAGTAGTAGTATTGATTCTTTGATGGAGAAACCAATATAATTCCAACCCCTTCACCTAATTTTCTTCTTGAGCCATCAAAAAACATTTCACAAATGCCTTCAAGCTCATGATCTTCATTAGTGAGTAAAGGAATGAAAACATCTTTCTCACGCATGAAGTAAAATTCCAAATAAGTATCTTAAATGAAAGTATATGGATCAAATCCATGTGTTTTAGTGTTGTATTTTTCAATAAAGAGATCAAAAATACCTTCAAGAGGGGAATATGTTTAACCATTTATGATGCCTTCTTCTTCTTTACTAATTAGACAATTCTAAGCTAAATTTGTTTCCATACATGGCTCAATATGAAACCTTGCTAAGGTTTGAGTCATTATAGTTACCTTGGATCCATACCTTTTATTAAAAGATATAAAATACTATTAAATAGAAAGGTAACCTCCTATCTTAGCTATAAAATCCCTTGACAAGCAGATAGAAAAATGGGTTAGAATGTCTACCACCACAACGTCTTACAAAATTAGAAAACATGGGCAGCCATGTAAAAAGACTTTCAGACCTTTGATCAATCCCACTATCTTAGTTGGATTCCCATAAAGTTGTAATAAACCCTCATTATGTGGCTCATATTTCAACCCTAATATTTTAGTCACCATTTTAGGCATGACAGTGGTACTTGCTCCACTATCCACAATGTAATTATGGACTAGCTTGTCTCCCATAATGAGGGTGAAATAGAAGGGTGGAGGTTTTTTAGACTTGGTGGATGGTTATAAAACATGTCTTAGGTCATTGGTAAGGGATAAACCATTTTTATTTAAAGTTTTAGGGTTTACATGAATGTTTACAAGTTATTCCTGCAATAGATCTTTCTAACTAGGCATATGTAAGACTTCCCAAAAAGATATGCTTGTCTTGGCATTCTTCAAAGAATAAATAATATTTAGAGAGGGATAATTCACCTTTTCTTAGACCTTTGAAGGTAGAGAAATATTCTAAACCTACTGTTCTATAGGTTTGATAATCCTACCTGCACTCTAATTTTGCTAAGGAGCATGACTTGTAGTAGGTACAGCATTAGGATTCACACTTTGTGGCTTTGGAGAGGCATCACTTGCAATTACATGTGCCCTTGGAATATCTCCAATAGCTATCCCCATTGGTAAAAATGATATTTTACTTGAGCCAAATTAGTGTGTACTAGGAGAAATACCTTTATACAAGGGGTGGAGTTAGGATTATAGGCATTGGGCTGCCTATTATAACTTTGTTGACCTTGTCCCCTTCCTTGATAATTATACTAGGGTGGAGCTTTGTATCCTTGATGAGGATAATATTGATGACTAGGGGGAGTACTTACCTATAATTGAGCTTGTTTGAGCTAAGTTCACAATGACCAGATTTCCTCATCCTTGTCAACAACATTATCCACCTACTTGGGAAAGGATCTTGGATTCACATTGGTACCAAGAACTTATGTTATGATAAGAGATTCAATTAAATTATGAGATAACACAGGCATGGAAAATCTTAGAGGAAGTTTTATAGCCTATATTAAGCTATTTTTAGCTTCAATTACTAGCTCATATGTGCCTAACAAAGTAAAACCACCCATTGAATACAATATAATAGCCACATCAGTGCCAATATCTTTGAGGTAGGTGGGGAACATGAAGCTAGGAGGAGGTCTCATGATAGGTGGTAGCCTATGCCATGTCTTTTGGAATCTCTCATTGAAGTCCCCCATAGATTCATTAGGACATATTTTTATAACATTTAGTTGATAAATCAATAAAGTACGTTCACTTTTAATTCCAAATCTTGTTACCAACAATTCCCAAAAACCATCCCAGCTTATGATGTATCCATCTTCCAACATTTTATACCAGTCAAGTGCCTTGCCTTTTAGAGATATGGCCAATAATCTAATGGATATATTGGCTCAAGTGACATTATGTAAATTATATAAGTTTAAAATGTTTCTAAAATGCTCAGATGGTGTAATAAAACCTTCACCATTGAAACTAGGGAGACTCTTGGTAGCATTGGGAGGAATAGGGTCATATGTAGGAAGGTCGATGGGATTTTGAGTGTTAAAAGCTGGGAAAGGTTGATGTCTATCCATTTTTATTATTTCTCCCAGTTCTCTTCTTTCCCATTAATCTCCTATCTCTTCAGCTTCTTCAACTTCTTCAACTTCTTCCTCTTCTTCTCCAAAACCTCCTTGCCAAGGATCTCTTAGGGTTAAGAGTGGTTCAGGTCATTTTTCTTTAGGAAAAGTTTTAGCTAGAGGGGTTTGATAAAAAATTCTAGATGACCTAATGAGGACCATGAAGTATAATGTGGAAATCTTGATCTACAACTAGGGATTCTCACCCTTTTGGAGTCACCAAATAATGTATTAAGAGTACAAAATTGGGATTATCAAGACTAGTACTCACCTTGATATGTAAATGACCAAGAACTGAGGTCTCATCAAGTGTGCCAAAATTGTTGGTTCCAAATCTTGTACCCTAGAAGAGAGTGTTCAATCTTCTCCTAGATTTGGGCAACATGAGACCATTTCCAAGGCATGTAGGTGTACCTATGTTGGAAATTTACCTCTAAATTGAAAGGGCTAGCTCTGTATATATACCTTTGCTAAAACAACTTGCTTAAAAGGAAAAGAGTTAGGAATTTACAAGAAAGGAAAATTACAAGAAATGAAATCTTATTCTATGAGTGGTGATGTACCAAAATTTTCCTCCACATGAATGTCATACATGATTGCATGATACACCAGAATACAATCCTATTGCCAAGGTATGAAAATAAATAACATAAATATTTCAATGTACACGTGAGATGTATGAAATCACATAAGGTAAAGAAACTAAAATATAGCCTGCATAGTTTAGAAAAGGTTATACACATGTAAAATATCATGCATTTGGATGCACTCTATATGACCTATTAGACTAAAAATCCTACTCAAAATGTGAAGGACAAAGGACACAAGGATGAAACCATAACTTGTTGTCACTTTGTGTCTCTTAAACACTCAGGCAATTATTGAAAAATTGAAATGAATAGACCTATGCTTGATTGCTTAAAAGTAGGAAATAAAAAATCAATTCAGTAGGGCTTCACCATAATTTTGTGGATGGATTTTACACTAGCCCAAGGGTTGTATTTATAAAAAAAAGAAGAGAGAGAAGAGGAGGTATTTGGTACCATCAAGAGGAATCATTTTTGTTGGAATCTTCCATCTTCAATTATAACTAACTTTGCCAAAGATGCTTGTTAGGGAACTCTAATTGATCCATGTCACCTTCTTGTATGCCCTTGGCTTTCCCCCTTGAAGAGGCTTCTCCAATATTTTCTTAATAGAATGAGATATTTGAGCAATGGCATCAAAACAATTACAACAAGGAGCCACCTATTAGAAAATTTATATTGATGTTTAACCTCTTATCCTTAGCTTCTTGCCCATTTTGATTACTCTTAAAGAATGGCATAGATCATGATTCTATGCCATTGATCTACTTGACATGAATCCCTATAGATCATTCTCCATCTATTCCTCTCTTTCCATGTGGTAACTTTTCATTTGTCTATTCATGGTTCTCATGCATTATCAATCAGCCATTAGATCAAGCATATAAGCTAAGTGGCTCTGCAAACCTACTTTTTACTTTGTAGTGTAATTTAGGATTTCATCACCTCCTTACTTATAAATACTATAAGCAAAGCCTTAGGATAAACCTAGTTTGCACTTGTAGACCCATTCAGGTTTTTTGACCTACTTAGCTTATAAAGTTTATAAGTTAATCACTTGGAAAATCATAATTTACTCCTATAGACCAATTTGAGTTTTTTGAACTCACCTACTTCAGAGTCTTTGAGCTAATATACTTATGAATTTCATAAGTAAAGCACCTAGATAATCCCAATTTGCACTATGAGAGTCATTCAAGTTTTTAGAGATGCTCAACTTGCTTCAGAATCTTCAAGCTTGATGACTTCAAACCTTTCAAACTTGATTGCTTCTCAAAGGCTAGTTCATGATGTTAAAATTGATGCCTCCTAGCCCATCATGTGATATTTTAATCCCAATGGCTACTTTTTTGTCTTAAATTTGATGTCTCCCAACACGTCATGGGACATTTCCTTCAGGCACATTTCTTCAATTTTTTACAAAGGGGAATTTATTCATGCTTTCTTCTTAAAGGAATTCCTTTGTATAATTTGTTTGAAGGAACTCCTTTGGGATTTTGTCTAGGATCTTATAAAGTGCCCCTTCAGGAAATCTTGAAGGGCACTTTTGAAAAGGAAAGTGCCCCTTTGGGAAATCTTGAAGAGCACTTTGGGAAGAAAAGTGACCCTTTGGGAAACCTTGAATGATAATTTTGGAAAGGAAAGTGACCCTTTGGGAAATATTGAAGGGCAATTTAGAAAATTGAAGTGACACTTTAGGAAATCTTGAAGGGCACTTTTGAAAAAAAAGTGAAGGCAAAGTGTCCTTCAGAGAAAATCTGAATGGTACTTAGAGGAAAAGTGACCCTTTAGATTTTTTTAAAGGGCACTTTCAAAGATGAAAAGAGAAAAAGTGACCCTTCAAAAAAAATTTGAAGGGCACTTTGAGACAAAGTGTCCCTTCAGAATTTTTTTGAAGGGCACTTTCAAAGGCAAAGTGTCATTTGGAAAAAATCTGAAGGGCACTTGGAAGAAAAGTGACCCTTAATTTTTTTCCAAAGGGCACCTTTGAAGAAAAGAAGAAGGAAGAGGAAAGAAAAGAGGAAAATGAAAGAAAAGAAGAAGAAATAAGTGAATGAAAGAGGAAAGAGGTAAGGAAGAAAAGACAAGGAAAAAGGGAAAATAAATGAAGAAGAAAGGAAATAAAGGAAGATGAAGGAAGGAGAAGAAGTTGAAGGAAACTAAAGAAAAGATTGAAGAAAAAGTTAAAGAAATTTTCTGAAAGAAAAAGGATTTGGCCAAAATATTGAGCAAAACTTCCAAAGAGGAAACACCTATTTACATTGTTAGCATAGAACAAAAGTGAACAAGGACACTATATTTAGCCAATTTTCACAGGGGGGTGCAAATTGGCTAACAGGTACTAAGACATAACATCTATTAGATCACATCCTCAAATTATTACCCTTAAGATAATTATTCAGTTGATTCAATCAATAAAAACTTGATCTACATCATCAAGTAAACCATGGACAATAATCAAAGGACTTGGCATGCATAATTTAAAACAGTGTTGTGTGGGCAAATAGAATAATGACTAAAAGGGCAATTATCAACTCTCCCTTCATACTAGTTTATAAGATGGAATATAGGATGCCTATGTCACTAGAACCACCCTCATTATATCTCACCCACTAGTTGAATCTAATTTGGAATGATATTATGATGATGAGACTAGCTAAACTAATGGAGTTGGAAGAGACCAGAGAATATTTAATGCATACTTTGGAGCTTCTGCAAGCTCAAATGAAGAGAACCTTCAATAAGAAGGCTAATAATAGGATTTTATAAGAAGGAGAATTAGTTCTCAAGTGGGACATGGATAGATCAAAATTTGGGAAGCACAAAAATTTTCATGCCATATGGAGTGACCCTATTATCATTACAAGCTGCAAGGAGGCTGATGCATTTCATCTCTCAAGACTAAATGGAGAAGAGTTACCACTCCTAGTTAATGGGATCCATATTAATCACTAGTTTTGAAGTTAATTTTGTTTTTTATATGGTATTTTAATTACATTTAATTTCCTCTAAGTGTTTTATCATAATAGTTTAGTCTTTTCTTTCCCTATGTGCTTATGTATGATTGTTCTTGTTCCTTGCTTTCTCTTTTATTGAGGTTGATCTCAGTTTAAGTTATATAGTATTGGGATAAGTAAGTTGTAGTTGGGTTAAATTTATAGATTAATAATTTTAGATGATTTTATGAATACATATCCTAATGGATGTGTAAGGATACTAGTCTAAGTACGTAGTATGAAAGCAACCCATCGAGGTCGCTAAGAATGTTGACCATTTTTGGTCAGCATGGAGGAACAAAATTATTTCCAAGCTTTGATCTTTAGGTGAAGACATGTAGGAATTAAATTTTTTTGTTAGAATCCATGAAAAATGGATGTCTTTTACTTAGTGAAATTTTAAGAAAGAATGGTCTTTGATCCTTTTTCACAAAAACAGTTAGAGTTTATGTTCAAATATTTTTTTTGAAGGGAAAGTTTTGAAGTTATAAGAGGTGTCAACACATCATAATGAGAAAAATCAAAAAAAATGTTATAAACAAAAGTTCCAAAGAAGACTTCACAAGGATTCATTTGTGATAGGTCTTTGGGGAAATCGTTTAGCATATGCTATGAAGACGAGTCAAAACGCATAGTTCTAAAAATAAATTCCAAAGACCAAATGCATTTGGAAAGATTTTTTAAGTTAAGTTGTTCAAGGAAAATGTAGATTAAAAATCAAAATTATAGATTCTAGAACAAAAATGCCATAGGCTTAACAATAGCTTTTCAAGTTCAAAGGAGTCTTTCAAACACTTAGTCATTTTTTGGCTTTTGAAAAATGTAGACATTTCTTCAACTTTCTTCCCTGATCCACATGTTAGCATTTTTTATCCCTTTCCCTATCCAAAATTATTTAAAAATAATTAGTCAATTTTCAAGAAATCACCTAGATAAATCCATGTCAATAAAGATCCAAAATAAGTAGGTTAATGGGATTTTACCACATGACATCATCACAATGACCTATCATCCTAAAGATGTTTGTACAATATTGAATCCCCTAGGTAAATGGGTAAGAAGGAGGATGCCACATGGCATAATCCCACTTCACCTTGATATAAACAAGTTGAATAAGCTCATAAGTCATTAAAAGTCTCCAATCCAATCAAATTATACCACATGGTAGTTTTCTAGGTGTAGACATCTAATTCCTAACACCATTCATATTGAAATTATCAATCCTACTCAAATTGCACTAAAATGCATATTTAGGTCAAAATCCATAAAACATCCTAAATGGTTTGAAATTATCACTTACAAGTGCCAATTTCAGTCAAAGTATCCCTAAATAGGGAAAAGCATTTTAAGGGCAAGCTAACTTTGATCAGAGCATTTTGAGTCAAAATGACCATTTCATCATTTAGTGCTCTAGATCACTATTTTATTCTAATTCATTGGTACACATCATGTACCTTTGTTATTTGGTGTTGGCAACATCCTAAATGGGAATACAGCTCCAACACATCTAACATTGCTTTCCATTTCCTCTCCAATCAAATTACAACCTAGTAATATGACTTTCTGACCATTTTGATTAATTGAGGGCCAATTTTCAAATAATTTCACAAATGTTGATTAACCTTGTTTAAGGCTAAATAATCCAAATCATGAGATTAAGTGGATTTTCTATGAGATTTGTTGAATATTTCTTTTTGAAAATTGATTCCCATTAACTGCATCATCAGGTGACATCATTTCTTAGGAAGACATCCCTAGGCCATAAATGCCACAAATATCAAAATTATGGGTCACCCATGCCTAGTTAATGCCCCCCATGCCTCTTCAATGCCCATTATTCCAAGGTCATGATGGAGATAATTATAGATTTAATTCCAAATATTAGGATTATCCATGGCCACACATCTCAATCTTGAGATGGGTGGTCATGGTTGATCCTGACCAATCTCATAAATATATAAATAGAGAGGCCATGAACATCATTTCAAAGTTATTTTTGTGCAAGGTTATTATGCTCAAATATCTTCAAAGCTTCAATATTGTAAATTTATAATGTTAAAATTATTTCCAAAAAGCTTTGCATTTTATCATTGATTTTGTTTGCAAGCTTCATTGATAGGCTAGTTTAGTGATTTGGAATAAAGAGCCTAGGTTTTATGGAGTGTTCTTGAAGCATTGGAGGAGCTTACTGCCACTTTTGACAAAGACAAGGATGCTTGATCAAGGGAGAACATGTTTTTGAACCACATGGGTATGGTGAATCCATTTAGGAAGGTAATATGGTGTTTCCTTCTTTCATTTATTTCTTGTTATCCTTTGTAATTCCCATAGGAATAGATAGGATTGGTTAGTTATTTATTTATGCATGTTTCATTATTTATGGACTAATGCTTGACTAACTTCTTTTGTAATCCTCTCTACATCTTGGTATGCCCAGTGGGACTAGAGCCATCTCACACCTAAAGGAGATAATTTTGCAACTCCAAAATATTTATTTAAGCCTTTAAAACTATTGAAAATTGATTTTCTAACTTTATATTGTCATTTTTGTTTGCCACAGTTTTACACAGTAACCAACGTTGGAAAGTGATACCAACATTGATTACCTAGCTTAACTAATGTTGGTTAGTAAAATTGACATTGGTTATGTCCCTGTTAGCCAAAGTAACAATCATTAATTGTAATAACCGATGTGGGTTACTATGTTTTTAAAAAAAACACAGACCTGAGAGCTAATTTTTCAAATTTCATTATTTCAAGCTAAAAAGAGCTTCAAAGCTAAAGGAAATGCTGACATTTTTGCTACAAGAACAAGCTTTTGATTTGATAAAAACATGTTTAAATCACCTCTTGCATGCTTAAAAATTAATTAAGAACTTTGTTTTGGGTGTTTAACAAATAATTTAGATGTTTTGGTGAATGTTTTCAAAGTTTTCAACTAAGACTAAGGGGTCAAATGAACACCACCAAACATTTCATTTGGGTTTAAAATTGAACACACTTATCAATTCTTGTTTTAAATCATTGTTTACTTAGGTTTTGTTTGGCAAAAAGAATAATGGTGCATGTATACTCTTTCATTTGTCCCCTTTAGGGAACCCTTGGAATCAAAAGTGCTATTCCTATTGCAAATAGCCTAGTCCAAGGCTTAGAAAGAATGTTGCTTAAAGCACTCCCCAAAACTCATCAAAGTTTGGGTGATCTTGAAAATGACCCTAAAGTATTTATATTTTATGCTTTATTTATTTTCATGAAAACTTAGCTTGCAAGGGGGACATCATTACCTCCCACGAGTTCTTTAGGGAAGCTTTGACTCAGGGTTTCACCTCTCGACATTGACTTCATTTGACTCCTTTGGAGTTACACATGAGATGTATTTGTATGTGGACATTGCACTACACTGAGTGAATAGCAAGATGTAGTGGTTGTAAAAAGGACTAGACCTTTTTACAACTAGCCAATGTCATGGTCACCTAAATTTTTTGCTTGTCTTTTGCTTCATTTGATGTGAAATTCATTGTGCAATTGATTCCCCTAGAATGATCAAAACCTTGCTAATTTAGTAGAACCCACTTTACCATACCTTGTCAGTTTATACTTAAGATGTTTGTTTTTTGTCATTAGCTTACTTGGTCTTGATTTGTGTCTAGAACTACTTGTTAACTCAATGAACTTAAACAAAACACATTGTCCTCAATTTTCTTGAGCAAGGGAGGCGTTACATTGTCCAAATGGAAAATTAATATTTTCCTTGTTCAAATTGTTATCAAAAGCTTTGTGTCATGTCATTCACTTTGGCATAGTCATACCACCCAATTGAGTCTAGATCTTTTACCCAGTTTGTTTAAATCCTTCATTTATAATCCACATTTGAAATTGAACCTTTCTAAGTTCTGAGGGTTGGTGAGTCAAAGTGGGTTCACCATTTGTGCAATAAGCTTGTTTTAACTTGGGTTCAATTTTCCATTTAGATTGAAGGTCATTTATTAAGACTCAAAATCACAATATCATCTTGGTGGACTCAAGTCATCTTGCGTATCACTCACTCTTTGGGTCCTAGAACATATTTTATCCTACTAGAATCATGTGGCGATATTGTGCTACTTATTTGGTCTTAGCTTTATACTTAGTGATTCACGTATTTTTTTACATCTTGAGTTCCTTAGTTCATTTTGTCTACTTCATAATCCAAAGAGATTTTATCTAAACTTCTAGGGTCAACTCGTCAAAAGTTGAAGCTAGCTTTTGTAGTGTGGGTGTATCACAAAGATATATGATTTGGTATACTAGTTTTCATCTTGGGTCTTTGAGTTACCTTATTCTCTTATGTTATATATGATTTAAACTTTACCAAAGGTTGAGTAAACTCATGAGCCAAATCTTCTAAAAATTGTGCATAGTTTCAAACCACTCTCCTTTATAGTCTCATTGGTACCTTGGTTATTTATTTGAAAGAGATCCAAAGCATACTTTGATTGGTTAATAAACATTGGTCCAAAGTTAGTCAATACATAGAATATCTCTTTTTAGACATGACTCAAAGGTTCACTCGTAGTAGGGCCTCTTATGGCCTTAGTTATGGGGATGAGCAATTTTATGATGGTCAAGATAACCCCATTATTTTTGACGATATCCCCATAATATTAGGATTCAAAGATGATTACAATGAATATCAACCCAAAGAAGATCAAGATGATGCCCTTCTTTGATTGATAGAATTAAGTGCTAGACTACCTTTTGACTTTCCTACAGAATAATTGCATACCTTAGCTAGAGAAGGAAAACAACAATAACAAGAACAATATTTTGCACAAATAAACATACCTTCTTCCTATAATAAAGGAAAGGGAATACAAATAGAGTCAAAACCCAAAAAATTTAATCTTCTAGCTAAGATCAAGATAATAAGTCAATGATATGTAGATCAACTTGTCACAAACTTAACTAACTCCCTAGTTGCCACTTCAATTCACAATAATGCTTTGAAAGAACATGGAGATATAGTTGAAAATACACAATAAGTATTGCATGAGATCATTACCATAATGGATCAAGGTAATATAAATGAATATTTAAAGTCACAAGAGACCTTACAAGATGTTCCATTTGATATAGAACATACATTCTTCAATCATCAAGAACCTCTTGTTACTTTACACACTTAAAAACCCAAATATTCAATTGAGGAGATACCTCAAGATAATTTGGCTAGTTATTTTCAACCAACCCCAAGATTGGTAAATAAACATAGAAATTTACAAAATCAACAAAGTATAAAACAACCAAATTCAGGGAATGTTTTATAATCCAAGAATCAATGGCCTATGTTCTCAACTCAAGTAGCAAATCAGAACCAAATCATTGATCAAAATATATACACTCCCTATATATTCACAAAAATAGGGGCACATTCCACCCTAAAAACATCTTATCCAATCCAAAAATGCACCAAACATGCAAGAATGGAATTCTGTGAAGGAAACTGTCCAAAGATTGAAGATGAATAATAGAGTCAAAAATTACAAATTTCATGAGATATGCCCATATCCTTTTGACTTATCTATTCTCCAAAACCCCTTTCCACCTCATTTTGAGGTACCCAAATTTGAAAAATAAAAAGGGAAAGGATATCTGTGTGAACATGTAAAAGCATTCTTCATCTTGTGTCAATAGGTTGCTTATAGTAGCAAGTACTTACTATGACTATTTCCACAAAGTTTAGTGGGACAAGCTCTTGATTGGCTACTTAAACTACCCAAAAGACTAGTTTTAGATTGAAATGACTTATCAAAAAAGTTTTTTAACCATTTCTCATACAACATAGAACATGAATTGACCACTATTGACTTATGCAAATCCAAGCAGTGTGTTGGTGAAAGTTTCACCACATATCTACAAAGGTGGATAGCATTGGTAGGCCACTTTCAACATAATTTTCTAGACAAACAGTTCACTAATATCTTTGCATAGAATTTGCATCCTAAAGTTGTGCATAATCTATAGTTAGTTTGTGCTAACTCATTTGAAGAAATTATTGATAAAGGAGTGCAGATTGAGAAGGCTCTTATTGCTAGGGGCCTTGTTAAGATCTTTGTGCAAGGATAAACATCTAATCAAACTAAATCACCAGCTCCTGAAATAGTTATGTAGGATAAGACTATGGGATTTCACAAAAAAAATAAGATGGTTGGAAATGGGGTGATAGAAATAAGACATGTACAAATGGTATAGGCTATGCCTCCTCCAAATGTATAATCAACTCCCTCAAATCCACTACCTAATTTATAGAGACAACCTCCATGAAGGACATTTCATAAAACATTTAGAGTCTTTATCAAGTTAGGATAATCAGTTGAAATAGTGTTACAAAAGCTCATTATAGCTAATTTAATTATATGTCCAGTATCAAGGTCATTTCCTCAAGATCAACCAAAACTAGATTGGTACAAAGAGAATTAATGGTGTAACTTTCATCATGTTATTGGTCATGGTGCATGTAATTATGTTCAATTGCGACATATTATTAAGGACTTTATTGAAAGTGGTGAACTAGAAATTAAGTTGGCCCCTAATTAGGACACAAATCAAGATATGGGAATATACAAAGACTCCTTTCCTCGACATGATCTACCACCACCAAAGAAAAATCAAAATGGTCACAATCATGGACAAAGGCAGAATCAAAACCAACAACAAGGTCAAAATCATAATGAGGTTAATTAAGATCATAATGCCCACACTAATAATGTAGATGATAATACTATACGTTACAACTACAATAACATTGTGGGACACATCTATACAACCCACCTTACCACTATTATTATAATTCCACATGGCCAATCTCATGTTCCTCATAACATGAGACCCATCATTATAGTGTTATCACCCTCTCCCCCTAATAATACCATGCTAGGTTCACATAATCATGTTGTTACTTTGTTTGCATGGGTTACTAATCCTGAACAATAATACCTTTCTTATAAAGACTCCTCATTGACCCTAAATTGTCACAATATTGTTAATCACCTATGAATCACCATCTAAGGCTGTTTACCTCACTCTTTTAATTATAATGACTCCTTGTCACCTCTAGGTTGTGCAGTTACAACTAGACACCCATGAGTTACCATCTAGGGCCCTTCATCCACTTCTTTCCATAAATCCAATTAGAAACATTATGCTAACAGTTCTAAAGCTGAATACTATTCCGACAAAGACTAAACTAGTTCAATCCATAGTTCAAATTCCTTATAGTCTAATGGATCAATTAGATAAAACCCCTACACAAATTTCCATATTAGAACTCTTACAAACATCTGATATCCATAGAACCATCTTCAATAAACTTTTACAAGAGTCTATTATGCCTAATGATATAAACCTTGATCAGTTCTAGAACCTAGTTGGACATTTGTCTTCATTTTGGAAAATCACATTTGATCAAAAGGACATGTCCACCCTTAACCCAAACCACAATAACTTGTTATACATTGAGATAATCATTGTGGATCACAAGATCAACTGAGTTCTTATAGATAATGGTTTAGGGTTGAACATCATATCTCTTAAATTGGTGTGATGATTAGGCTACATGATAAAGACATTCAGCCAAAAACTATTACAATCAAGACTTATGACAATGCTGAGAGGGAGTCACCCAGTATAATTTGGTTGCCAATCATGGTTGGGTCTATTTCTAATCACACATTATTCCATATTATGAATATTGAGCTTCTTTATAACATACTTCTTGGTCATCCTTGGATCCATGAAGTATAGGCAATTCCATCTACTCTTCACCAATGCCTTAAGTTTCCCTATGATGGGATCAAGGTTACTATTCATGTTGATCAGTAGCCATGCCAATACTACAAACATCTTGAAGCAGAGTTTCATAATTATAACTATTGACCATGTCTAAATTCTTTGCAAAGAATAACAAAGCCATCATTTCTCATCTATCTCCATCTAATTATATAGACCCTAGTGATCTATCCTCCACTTCAATTGATCCATTTCCTACAACTCTGGCCAAATAAGTGAGTATTAAAGATGCAGGCATTTCCATGTACCATCTAAAGGACATCTTTCATATTGTAAAATTACCAAAATCCCCTAAAATATTTGGTAAACCTAAAGCCTCCCAAATTCCTAATAGACCTGATCAGATTTGGCAACTAAAGAAGAAGAAACCAAAACCTCTTATGGTTTTTGTACTTGTGATTGCACCAAAAAAAGATCAAGAGGCTTTTACTGAGGGAGATTAGTTATATTCTGAAGGCCTCAATGATTATTTTAAAAATCCAAAGTATCCTATCTCTAACAAGATAATGGATCATCATGACTATATAGGGAAAGGCCTTAGCCCATAGGCACAAGAAATTTTAGAACCCTTATCAGGTGGAATCATGGTCTTGGATTTTAACCACCAGAGGATGACCTTATGAAATTTAATAGTGACTCTTATAAAGTGACAAGTAATGAGACTCTTAGTAGTCACACAATGTCCCATTATATCCTTTTTGATGAGCTTGTTAACTTAGATTTATTTGATTAAAATGCCATATTGACCATAACACCTATTGAAGCTTCCCATCCTGAAGTAAAAAACCCATCCTAGTGGTGCTTCCCTTCATAAAGTAGGATATTATATCCTTACCATTGGTGCTTCCTATCTTAAAGCAAACCCTCACTATAACCTATGTCTTTGTCATCCTGAACTCATAGATTAGGATTATCAAAATTTAGTCATATGCCTTGATGAGTTTCAAAATGAAGAATCAATTGTAAAATACATGGGCCTATGAGATGCATTCCCCATTGGTGATCATACGTAGGGTTTTGATTTTTCATTGTATTTTTTTGCCTACTTTGGAGAGCAAGCAAACATTTTTATTCATAATAAAGAACAAACATCAAGATCTTCAGGTGAAAATCTCTTTGAGGCACTTGTTGATCAGGGAAAAAGTAAAGAAAAAGATAAGTCTTTGAGTGAAAATCTATTTTAGGCACTCCCAGGTGGGAAAGTTTTCTCATCCCCTCAATATGTAGAAAGTCCATCTAGCCCAAGTTACATAGCTAATATAAGCATCTCTTTAGAACAACACCAAATATTTGAGTGTCTTACTCTTGATTTTCTAGAGGTCTTTTCCAATTGGCCTTTACATGAGAAGGTAGATTTTAATTCTTCATATTATCTAGATCTTTGGGAGGAACAACAAGAAGATATAGTAGAAGAAGATGATCATGACCATACATTTCCTACAATTTTAGAAGATGGATCTACACTCCTTATGGAGGGTAAAATAAAAGTGAATTTGTGAACCCATGAGGATCCCAAAATTGTTTATCTTGGAGTTTCCCTTACTGAAGCAGAACATAAACATATTGTATCCATTCTTAAGGATTAGATAGACATCTGTGCATGGACATTTTCTGACATGTTAGGCCTGGATCTAGATTTAGTTGTGCATCATCTTATTTCTCACTCTGATGCTAAACCAGTCAAGGAAAAGTTGAGAAAGATGCATCCACACATCACCCTTTTGGTTAAGGCTAATTTATAAAAGTTTTTAGGAGCCAATTTTATTAGACCATTGGACTACTTTGAATGGATTTCTAACATAGTGCCAATAAGTAAAAATACACTAGGCATATGTGTTTGTACTAATTTTCATGATATCAACAAAACATGCCCCAAAGATGATTTTTCTCTGTCTAACATCGACATGATTGTTGACTCAAATACTAAGTATAAGATGTTATCCTTAATGGATGTATTTTTTTATTACAATCAGATCAAGATATCCCATGAAGATTATCATAAGACCATGTTCACCACTCCATGGGGGACATTATGTTACCAATTCATGCCATTTAGTTTGAAGAATGCTAGAGCCACATATCAACATCCAATGACTATCATCTTCCATGACATGATGCATGACATTGTCGAGGACTATGTTGATGATATACCAACAAAATCAAGAACAAGATTAGGACACCCTAGCATTCCATGAATAATATTTGAGAGGATTCTTGTATATAAAGTTCACTTGAATCCTAATAAATGTTTCTTTGGAGTCACATCAAAAAAAATTCTAGGGTTCATTGTATCAAAATGAGGGATTTAAATCAACCCTACAAAGGTCAATGCTATTATGGAAATGCCTCCATCAAATAAACTTAAATAGTTGCAAGGTCTACAAGGCAAGATCCAATCTATACATAGGTTCATTTCTCAATTAGTAGATAAGTGCCACCCATTTTCCCACATATTAATGAAAGGGGTAATGTTTCAATGGGATGAAGATTGTTAGATAGCATTTGTTAAGCTTAAAACATACTTGGCCAATCCACTAGTTTTATGACCTCTGACACAAGGAAAGCCACTACTTCTTTATATATTATCCATAGAACATGTATTGGGGGAACTCTTGGCTTAGCATGATGATCATGGTAAGGAACACATGGTTTATTATTTAAGACACACATTGGTAGCCTATGAGCATAATTATATGCTTATTATGAAGGCATGTTTAGCTATGGTGTTTTCCACTTAGAAATTGTGACATTATATGCTAAATAACAAAACTATTGTTATCACCAAGGTAGATCCTCTTAAGTTCTTCTTATCTAAATTAGTTCTTCAAAGACACAAGGATAATTGGATTATGCTCCTCAGTGAGTTTGATATTGAATACCAAAATCAAAATGTAATCAAAGGATAGGTTCTTGTAGACCAACTTGTAGAAGCTCCTATTACGGCCACTCAACCTCTCAACTTTGACCTTCCAAATGATTCTATCATGATGAGAGAACAAGTATCACAAGAACCTAAATAGTGGATGTTCTATTTTGATGGATCCTTCACATCTTAAGGATCTAGAGTTGGCATATTTTTGAGCATACCATAGATGGATTTGATCCCCAAAGCCTTCCATGTATAATTTCAATGTACAAAAAATATGGCCAAATATGAGGCATTGGTTGCAGGACTCCATCTTACCATATAATGAGATATTCAAAGCTTAAAGGTCTATGGATATTTGTAACTAATCATAAATAATAGAACTGATTAGTATTAAACAAGAGATGATAAGCTTATTCCTTACAAGCAAGTTGTCGATGACCTCAAAACACATTTTAAATCTCTAAAATTTGAGTAAGTTTTATGAGTCAATAATATATTTATTGATGCCATGGTAATAATTGGTTATATGATTCAAATTCATGATAGTGATAAAGATTATTAGTTCCTAATTGAAAATCTTCTTTAGTCAGCATATATTCTATCAGATTTAGAGAGGATATGCACCATTGTTGATCCTAATCTCTCACCTAAGATACCATGGTACCAAGATTTTTATAACTATTTCCATAGTCATGTATTTCCTATCAACCTTTCTAATAACCAACAAAAAAATTTCCTTCATCACTTAACACATTATATCCTCCTTAGAAACACACTTTATCAAAAATGCTATGATGGAATTCTTCTTCATTGTTTATCTTTGGGAGAATCTAAGATGGCACTAAAGGAGGTTCATGAAGGAATGTGTGGGGCCCATACCAATGGTGTAGTCCTAGCAAAGAAACTTCTTAAAATAGGACATTATTGGCCCAAAATGGAGATAGATGCTTGTAATTATGTAAATAAGTGTGTTCCTTATCAACAACATGGTAACTTGATTCATGCACCTTCCTTACCATTGGAGTCGATTACAACACCATGGCCATTCTCAACATGGGGTATTGATCTCATTAGGAAAATTAACCCAACATATTTAGATGGCCATAAGCACATTTAGACTACAATCGAGTACTTTACCAAGTGGATTAAGGCCATGCCTCTCACTTATATTACTAAGAAACAAATAGCCAAATTTATTCATTACCATATCATATGTTGATATGGCATCCTAGCCAATATTATATCCGATAATGATGATTCCTTTATTATCCAAGATGTGAAATTTCTTTATGAAAAATTCAAGATCAAGCATAATAAATCCACTCCATATAACATGTAAGGCAACGAACAAGATAAGGCATCGAATAAAACCATTCTAGACATCTTAAAAAAGATTGTCAATGATGATGGCCGTAATTGGCATTTGCAACTCTTTCCTACCCCCTAAACTTAAAGAACCAATCATCATAGCCCAACTAGAGCTACTTCATACTCTCTTATTTTTGGCACTAAATCTATCATCCCAATCAATATTGAGATCCCATCATTAAGAATATCACTGGAGCACATTGAAGATGATGAAGACTATAGAGCCTTACAGCTATAAGAACTAGAAATTCTTTATGGTAAGCATTTAGCTACCCTAGAAAAATTGTAGGCCTATTAGAATAGATTATGAAGAAAATACAATAAATGCATTCTCCCTCAAGAATTTGAGATTGGTGACTTAGTTTTGAAAGAGAATAGAATAACACAAATGATGAACCTAAAAAGAAAGGCAAGTTTTATCCTAATTGGTTAGGAACATATATTGTCACAAAAAACTATGGATTAGAAGCATATCAATTGGCTAAACCTAATGGTGAAGAAATTTTAGAGCCCATGAATAGCATACACCTTAAGCTTGAACAAATTTGAACCATTTTCTATAAGACCCTTGACTTGGGGGTAACTTATGTTGTCATAATTTTATCCCACCCTTTTATCTTACCTTGAACACATTTTATACTACCATGATCCACTTTTCATGAATCCTACCAGTAAAGGCTTTGAACCCTTGGCACTCTAAACACATTATTATCCCATTCTAGTTTGCTCTTTTTGAGAAGCACATCTTTGTTACATCTAAAATATGTTATAATCCTGAACATTTTTTTCCCTTGACCAATTATGATCTTGATTATGTCTCATGAACATTATGAACATCTTTAGTAGCAGTTCTACAAAGTAGTTCATCCAGGACCATCTTGTGCAGCTTCAAATAGGTGAACAACTACATCTTCTTAGTTTAAGTATTTTATTCTCTTTCTTATTTTAACAATAACCTCACTCTCATTGATTTGTGAGCATGGGTCATTACAGCCAATTTAGCTATCTTATTGGAACCTCTACTCTCAAGAGGTGCATCTCCTCGACTAAATGATCCCATCTTGTGCATATTTTATCCCAAAAACATTAGAAATACTTTGAAAATACCAAAAACATTAGAACATGATCCAAAAAATAAAAAAACCATTATCTCATTCTTCTATACATTTGTACATTCCCAATCCACCATCCCATGCACTCATTATTTTGTGATCAACTGTTAAGTTTGAACGCTCTCACCATTTTGTGAGTAACTATTAAGTTTAAATTGTCTTGTCATTTTGTAAGCATAAAAACACTAGTTCATTTCATCTTATCCCATGCACTTGCCATTTTTCAAGATCATCCTTTCTCATCTCATTAGTCTCTTAGTTGCCAAACCATTCTCATTTATTTGTCATATCTTCCATTTCTTCTATAACATTAATCATGTTGGTTTGATCATCATTTTTCTTCTATCCCATTCCTTGGGAGAACTACATTTGGCCTGAAGTTTATGTTGGAACATGCATACATGGAACTATGTACGCATTGTCCACTTGTTTTATACATCTAGACTTAATGTAACCAACCCCTTCCTTTTCTTCTCTTCTCCCATTTCTTCTACCATTGTTCCTCTTTAATTAGGGAACAATTATCATGTCATTATTTTTTGTTATGATGTGGTGGAAAGTAACACCTCTACCGTACATGAATGAACATTTATCTTTAAACCACACTAACTTGGTTTTTGTTTATGTGTATTTATTTGAGTTTTCTTGGCATTTTGTTTTGTTTTCTTGGTGTTTTGTTTTATTTTCTTGGTGTTTTGTTGAGCTTTCACACCTCTCCTTTTATTTCTTCTCCTTTTCTAGTTTTATTATTTCTTGTCTCATCTTGGTCTTGTGTTTCCTTATTTGTTTTTGTTTATCTCTTTTATGTTTCTGAACATCTTAATGATTCACATGGATCATGATTATTTATATTTTGATCTTATGTTATTATGTTATTCTTGGACTGTTGATGGCATAAAATTGTGCTAGATCCTAGCCAATCAACGATGGGAAGTTTCAAGCTATGGGACAATGCGACTTGAAACAACCTCCAGGTTTTAAAGAAGTTGGTCTCTTCTATTTTATGGTGTTGGGAAAAAGGGATAGGAGACTAAACAAAAATGCAAAATGCAAGAATTAAAACCTAACTATGGCAATGCACCTGAGTGTAATCCTAATCCTAACCTGAGCACAGAGTGACTATTATAGGATTCTATTACATTTAAGAGCAGACAAGTGCATGATCAATGTAAAATATTGGAATAACAGAAATAGAGGCTCATAATAGGGGAGTCTTTTGCTGAGATACAGGAATTATCAACAAAGGCATAGTGTTTTATCTTCTTAATAGAATCCTCCAATCACATAAGAGGCACATAAGTCATACACAGTTATGTAGAACTTCAGACTCTAGAAAATGGGACAAAAGCAAATAACATTTCCAATCACAACACTAGCAAATCTACAACATAGACTACTGTGTAAATGACACAGATAACACCAACCAAGGCATGGAGCTTAAATTTCCTTAATTCATTCAGCCACATAAAGGGCACAAAAACATGAACGATTATATCAACTTTACAACTTCAAGAAATCAAGACAAGAGCAAGTGATATTACTGGATGAAATTACAAGAAGTCTAAACTATCAAAAATATTCCCCCCCTCTTTGATTTTACAATCCTGCTTATATAGCCTCAGATGTCTTCTTTGATCATCCCCTTTCCCATGCAATTTTAATCCATCCTTCACTCATAGGAGATAAATCATATAGCACATTCAGTGCCTTAAATGCATTCTGGTCTTATTAGGAACTACCCTGACTACAGCATGACAATCCATGTCTAGTACCTCTCTTCACACCAAAAATTCTTTGTTCCATCATCCATTTGGCTGCTTAACTATCTACTCTACCTCTGCTATTAGGGGATAAATGGATGGCGTCTTTAATGCTTGTAAGCCCTAAAAATCTACCTAGGGCACTATTCTATCTACCCAAAGTAACTCTCACCGAATTTCCCCTCATTTTTGTTGTAACAGGTAGACAGGCACTTTGAAACAGAAGAGGCCACTTAGTCAATTTATGAATTTTCCCTCCTATTGTCTAGAAGGCACTAGAGGATGACACTTGGCTACTTCTACTTTCCCTATATTCTGCTCAGGAACACTCCACCTTTGACACCTATCACAGCCTACTTCCTTGATACTTTGCAGCTTTATCAAACAAAATTTATGCATTCCTTGCTCGAGCAACCTTTAAGAAAGGATGGATGTACATGGTAGTCTTCACTTGTTGACACTTGACGCTTCCTCAGTCTTTTGAAATATCATTCAGGACCCACCACAATCTTTATTCGACAATTAGGCTCAAGATGGTTTCTTAGAGGTTGACACATGGTGACCTCTACTACTCCTGGGAAGATATGTGGCATCTTTTGCTTCTCCTTTTGGTGGTATGTGGTGAGGGACCTAGAAGGTGACACTTGGTAGATTCCACTACACTCTAGTATTTAAGAAAATTGAAATGATGCCTTTATGCGTTGAATGAAAGCATTGGACCAAAGTCTCCTGAATATGACATGTGGTGGCTTTTTCTATTTCTTCAAAAAGGTAATTTAGGGCCTCTGTAACTACCACCTAGCGCTTTTTGCTCTCTCTACTACTTAGCTTATTGAAATTCTTTGTCAAAATAGAAAACATGGGTGCCTCTTATGATACATGGATGCTGACACGTGGTGCATTGTGTGGTTCTCTGGAAAGCTACAATGAGGTCCTCAAAAGTTGCTAGCTATCCATCTTCATTTCTTAGAGGTCGACACATGGCCACTTCCACTTAAATCCAATACTTAGGCCAAAATTGAATGAAAAGAACAAGAGAGGTAGAAAGGGATCATGCTCTAAGGATGCCACTTGGTAGCTTCTACTACACTTTGACACTTAGGCAAAACAAACCCATCCTCTGCTCCAAAACTCTGTGGCTTCGCTCAAGGTGCGCAGGAACCAAAATTGTAGTGCCTGAATCAAAAATAAATTAAATACGATGTAGAGTAAAAATTACTCTATAGTTATTGGTGACCACTAGAACTTTTGAGCCTACTCAAAAAGAACCCAACTCCCGCTCGATCAAAATTTCAAAATTATAGCCTCAAAAGAGCCATCTGGTAGATGGACCATTCATGGTTAGATAATCCTTGCTTACTGAATCAGACACATCTGGGGAATTATGGAGATTTGAGAGAGACTTAATGTGTCGAGAGTCTTGAAAATTTTGAAAATATTTTGAGTTGTGGCCACATGCTCAAAGAACACTTATTTAAAAGAAAGAGCAAGAAAGAAGAAGGAAAAAAAGGGAAAACAGAGAAATAAAATTGAAAGCAAACTACTATATACAACTACCCAGGTATATTTGCCTCCCTCTTGGATCAAAAGGAAAAATTTTGAAGTTTCCTTCATGACAAGAAGACTTATGATGCTAGGTAAATGGCTAAATGGGATGGAGTTCTGGTGACTTGCTCTTCTTTCTTGCCACCTTGATTGGTCTGCATTTGAGTGAATCAGAGTCAAACATGCTTCCAATATATACATAGTTTTCTTGTCCTTGGAAGCTTGTTAAATGTTGGTCCCTCATATTGGTGTTCCTCACCAAGAAATCAGAGGTTGCTGATTCTTCACTCTGTGCCTTTTGATGTCTATTATCTCTTGGCTCATCTCCTTCAAATTTTATTTCATCATCATGCACCATGATGACTACATCCTCTTAAAATGATGAATCTAAAAGCTGGCATGCTTCCTGCATACTCAGATGAGTGTCACAGTCATCTTCTCCATATCCTTCTTGAATGATAGTGTCACCTATCTCAATGGCTTGATCAAGGGAGTATTCATACTCCTCCATGTCTTCTTGCAAAGCGAGGAAGAAGTTAGAAATGATCTCCTCCTCATCTAAAGTTAAGGAAAAAGCTTGCGGCTTATCCTCTTACTCATAAAAGGGGGTGCCTATGGTGATTTCTTCCTCATATGTACTTGTGGAATCCTCTTGACTAGCCATGAATTGAGCGTAGTCTTTTGCATACTCAGCTACTTCCTTCAAAATATACTCTTCTTTGAAAAAGGATGAAGAAGAAGGCTATGATGGTAAACAAGAAGCTTCTTGAGTAAGGGAGGAAGGGACTTGAGGGGAAAGTGAGAGTTTGGGGTCGTCTTGACTTGCTGCTATCATAGACTCTACATTATTGGGGAAACAATTTTGACAAGTCTAACCTTGTTCATGAACAGGGGTGGCATATGTTTGATATGAGATTTGTGGTGGTGGATATGAAGTTTGGTGGACTTGGTAAGGCTAGTTCTCATGAATGCTTAGCCTTTCTTCTAGAAATGCAATCAATCCACACACATCCAGCATTTCATATGTAAGTTCTTGCCAATTTACCCTTTCAATGGGATCCCACTCACTTTTGATCAGGTCTATTACTTCCCTCACTTGATAGATGACATGACAAGGAATTTCTTGGCCATATTCCCTTTTGTTGTCAAGTTCTAACACATATTTTTTAAATCCTAGCAATGCTTTCTTGAAGTTGAAAATGAGATTAGACTAGGCATAAAATTGGTATAGCTCATGGCCATGTGCATCCTCATTACTTGGAGATATTTCAAGAGGAACTTGATCTTGATTAAATATATAAGGAGAATAAGACTCATAGCTATGAGTAATAGAGTTATACAAACCAAAAGGGATTTCTTGATGATACTGCTTGATCAGCTGATGACTCAGAGTCATTGTTGGTGTTGATGAAAACCTCCAAAGGCTAATTGGCTAAAAAATACACCAAAATTTCTTTAACTCCTTAAAAGATCTATCCCACCGAGCATGCCAAAAACTATTGATGGTGTAAAATTGTGCTACATCCTAGCCAATCAATAATGGGAAGTTTCAAGTTGTGGGATAATGCGACTTGAAACAACCTCCAGGTTTTAAAGAAGCTGGTCTCTTCTATTTTATGGTGTTGGGGAAAAGGGATAGGAGACTAAACAGAAATGTGAAATGCAAGAATTAAAACCTAACTACGGCGATGTGCCTGAGTGTAATCCTAATCCTAAATTGAGCACAGAGTGACTATTATAGGATTCTATTATATTTAAGAGCAGACAAGTGCATGATCAATGTAAAAGATTGGAATAACAGAAATAGAGGCTCACAATAGGGGAGTCTTTTGCTAAGATACAAGAATTGTCAACAAAGGCATAGTGTTCTTTCTTCTTAATAGAATCCTCCAATCACATAAGAGGCACAGAAGTCATGCACAGTTATGTAGAACTTTAGACTCCAAAAAATGGGACAAAAGCAAATAACATTTCTAATCACAACTCTAGCAAATCTACAACATAGACTACTGTGTAAATGACACAGATAACACCAACCAAGGCATGGAGCTTAAATTTCCTTAATTCATTTAGCCACATAAAGGGCACAGAAACATGCATACTTATATCAACTTTATGACTTCAGGAAATCAAGACAAGAGCAAATGATATTACTGGTTGAAATTATAAGAAGTCTAAACTATTAGAAATCTTCCCTCCCCCTCTTTGATTTTATAATCCTGCTTATATAACCTCAAATGTCTTCTTCGATCATCCCTTTCCTACACAATTTCAATCTATCCTTCACTCACAAGAGACAAATCAGATGGTGCATTTAATGCCTTGAATGCATCCTGGTCTTATCAAGAATTACCCTAACTATGGCATGGCAATCCATGTCTAGTACCTCTCTTCATGCTAGAAATTCTTTGTTCCATCATCCGTTTGGCCGCTCAACTGTCTACTCTACCTCTATTGTTAGGGGACAAACGGATGGTGTCTTTAATGCTTGTAAGCCCCAAAAATCTTCTCAGTGTACTATTCTATCTACCTAGAGTAACTCTCACTAAATTTTCCCCCATTTTTGCTGTAACAGGTAAATGGGCACTTTGAAATGGAAGAGGCCACTTAGTTAATTTATGAATTTTCCCTCCTATTGTCTAGAAGGCACTAAATGATGATACTTGGCCACTCCGCTTTCCCTATATTTTGCTAAGGAACACTCCACCTTTGACACCTATCACAGCCTGATTCCTCAATACTTTGTAGTTTTATCAAATAAAACTTATGCATTCCTTGCTCAGACAACCTTTAAGAAAGGATGGATGTACATGGTAGTCTTCACTTGTTGACACTCAGTGCTTCCTCGGTCCTTTGAAATATCATCTGAGACCTACCACAATCTTTATTCGATAGTTAGGCTCAAGATGGTTTCTCAAAGGTTGACACGTAGTGACCTCCATTGCTCTTGGGAAGATACATGGCATCTTTTGCTTCTCTTTCTGGTGGTATGTGGCGAGGGACCTAAAAGGTGACACTTGGTAGCTTCCATTGCACTTCAGTATTTAATAAAAATGAAATGATGCCTTTATGTGTTGAAGGAAAGCATTGGACCAAAGTCTCTTGGATGATGACATGTGGTGGCTTCCACTGTTTCTTTAAAAAGGTAGTTTAGGGCCTCTGCAACTGCCACCTGGTGCTTTCCACTCTCTCTTCTGCTTAGCTTGTTGAAATTCTTTGTCAAAATAGAAAACATGGGTGCCTCTTATGATACATGGATGTTGACATGTGGTGCATTCTGTGGTTCTCTAAAAAGCTACAATAAGGTCCTCAAAAGTTTCCAGCTATCCATCTTCATTTCTCAGAGGCCAACACGTGGCTACTTCCACTTGAATCCAATACTCAAGACAAAATTGAATGAAAAGAACAAGAGAGGAAGAAAGGGATCATGCTCTAAGGATGACACTTGACAGCTTCAGCTACACTTTGACACTTAGGTAAAATGAACTCGTCTTCTACTCCAAAACTCTACGGCTTCACTCAAGGTGCGCAAGAACCAAAATTGTAGTGCTTGAATCAAAAATAAATTAAATATGACGTAGAGTAAAAATTACTCTACATGGACCATTTTATTTATTTGATTATTGTTGGTGTCTTATTTTTCTATTTAATTTTGCCTTTCTCTTTTGTGTTCAAGAATGCCTTAATGGTCCACATAGATCTTGATTATTCATATCTTGATCTCATGTCTTTAAGACATTCTTGACTTTTGTTTTTAAACATTTTGTTCCTACTTAAGATCATATCTTGATTCCAAGTTAGGTTCATTTATGTTTATCTTTTTATTTGTTTTTTCTTTTTTGTTTAAATGTAAATCATTGTAACTCTGGTTTTGGTCATTGTTTTACCATTATCCTTAGTTATAGATATTCACATTTGAACTAGATTAGCACAATTAGAATCTTATGTCATTCTAAGTTATTCATACTTATGATGCCTAATTTCTTTTGCTATAGCAAGCACTTTGTGCTTAGGTCTCAAAGTCTTAACATCAACATCAGCTCTGATGAACGATTCTAGAAAACATTTTGCAAAACCTCAGTGCATGATATGGAATTAGGCATCTAGGTAACATACATTTTAGTCTTCTTTGTCTATGCTTAGACATGCATCTCTTTGCATACATTGTAAGTCTAATCAATTTTTGATCATTTTTCATCATTCCTCATTCCATTCTCTCCCAAACTTGGGTGAAATACATTGGCCTAAAGTTCATGTTGGAACATGAGTCCATGGAACTATGTAGGTAGTGTTTAATTTCTATTGAGGTCAGCTCGACTATCTTCATTCTTCTTTTCATCTCTCTCATCACTTTGTGCATTCTCATATGCTTGGTTTTATATGTCTTTCTAAGCTATTACACCATCACATGTATGTTTGCACTGACTCACTTTAACTTATCTTTTGGGTTATATCCTTGAGATATTTTACTTGCCAATTACCCATGTTGGGGCCCATCATTTGAATAATGTCTGAATCAAATCATTCTATAGGGGAAAATCATTATTTATTCTTTATCAATGATCAAGATTTGCCCTACTAGGGCAAAACTATTTTATCATGATCAAATCTACTTTAATAGAGTACTTATTATATTCTCTTTAGAGACCCTGTTCTAGTGGTGATTACCTTCTTGAAGTAGAACATTATCCCTATTCCTCTAATTCTAAGTTCACATTAAATACCATGATGTGAATATTTAGTGTGCAACTTATATCAAGATTGATCAATGTTGTAAGCACACAGGTTTTACTCTCAAATTGGGTACATTTACAATGTGTCCCTTACATTTATGGATTGTATCTTTCCCATTCCCCCTATCTTTGGGGCCTATTATACCTCTAATTATATTTTGATCATTGATGGTAATCATGTGTGTAAGCATTAGCTCATCTGGATGTGATCTATTCCATGGGTTAATCTCTCACTTCCTCTCTCTTTTTAAGATTCCATCTTTCTCTTTCATCCTAGTATGTCCTCTTGAGGAGGCATCATGGGTTTATTCTAATTTTTTCTTGATAACTATTTTATTTGAAAATATGTTGCTTCACCAAAATGTCTAGCTACACCTTCTCAAATAGGGACAAAATTTAGACATCCAATTCCTAACACCATTTGTCTTGAAATTAATCAATCTTATTCAAATTGCACTCAAATGCACATTTTAGGTCAAAATCCATAATACATCCTAAATGGTTCAAACTTATCACTTACAAGTGCTATTTTAGGTCAATGTATCCCTAAATATGGTAATGCATTTTAGGGGCTAGCTAACTTTGATCAGATCATTTTGAGTAAAAATGACTATTTTGCCATTTAGTGCTTTGGATCACTCTTTTATTCTAATTAATTGGTACACATCATGTACCTTTATTATTTAGTTTTAACAACATCCTAAATGGAAATATAGCTCCAACGCATCCAACATCACCTTTCAATTCCTCTCCAATCAAATTACAACCTAGTAATATGACTTTCTAACCATTTTGATTAATTGAGGGCTAATTTTCAAATAATTGCACAAATGTTGATTAACCTTGTTTAAGGATAATTAATCTAAATTAAGAGCTTAAGTGTATTTTACATAAGAGTTGTTGAATATTTATTTTTTAAAATTGATTCTTATTAATTGCATCATTAGGTGACATCATTTCTTGGGAAGACATCCCTAGGCCATAAATGTCACAACTATCAGGATTATGGGTCACCCATGCCTAGTTAATGCCTCCCATGCCTCTTCAATTCCCCTTCTTCCAAGGTCATGATGAAGATAATTATATATTTAATTCTAATTATTAGGATTATCATAACCACACATGTCAATCTTGAGATGGATGGTCATGGTTGATCCTGACCAATCTCAAAAATATATAAATAGAAAGGCCATGAACATCATTTCAAAGCTATTTTGGTGCAAGGTTATTATGCTCAAATATCTTCAAATCTTGAATATTACAAATTTATAATGTTAAAATTATTTCCATAAGGTGTTGCATTTGATCATTGATTTTGTTTGCAAGCTTCATTGATAGACTAGTTTAGTGATTTGGAATCAAGAGCCTAGGTTTTATGGAGTGTTCTTGAAGCATTGGAGGAGCTTACCACCATTGTTGACAAAGACAAGGATTCTTGATCAAGGGAGAACTTATTTTTGAACTACATGGGTATGGTGAATCCATTTGGGAAGGTAATATGGTGTTGCTTTCTTTCATTTGTTTCTTTCTATCCTTTATAATTCCTATAGGAATAGATAGGCTTAGTTATTTATTTATTTATTTATGCATGTTTCATTATTTATGGACTAATGCTTGACTAAATTTCTTTGTAATCCTCTCTACACTACGAGCCCTTGATCTGAAGGAGAGACCATTTGCAAAAATATTTGAGTTATATAAAAGTGATGTGTGGTAGAGTAAATATGAAAAACTCAAGTGCCTAGGCAAATAAAGAGAGGTCACATGGTGTCCAAGGAAAATTAGGAAAATGATAAAGGGATAAATACCACAAATGTCAATTAGCTTCCAAGTGAAAAATTTAATTTCCACATTAGTGAAACTAATAGTGCAACAAAGAGCACATGTGGCATCAATGACCTTAGTAGGCATGGGCTTAGAAATCGATGGCATGTCTGGCCATTAAAGATTTCAAAAATCAAGGATCGACTATGTATCAAACTCAACTCATAAAATCAAGTACAAATCAGTTTCTTACCTGGAAATGATCGTAAAGGTGATAGAATTCAATGTAAAATTAAGTATCAACACCCACCAAAGTATGGCATGCACATTAAGATTAACCACAAATCATAAAGGATAAGGAAGAGTCTTAAATGTTAAAGATGGTATGTAAATCTATAGATGTAGAATTGAAGGTAAAAGTGGTAGAATTAAGAAAAATCTTCCAAGGCAATCAATCCTATGAGATCTCTAATGGCATTCCTATACATAAAGTGTCCAAATTTAGATACATTAGTTGAATGATTAAATATTTTTTGTTACAAAAATAATGAGAAATAGAGGATAAGTTAAGAGATACATGATCAAGGCAATCACCACCATACCTTACAGACATAATTAGGATCCCCAATTAATTTTGGCCATCCATATCTAATTATAGAGAGATTATGTGTCTCAGTTTATGATGTTCATTTAATTCCTTCAGCTACATTATATATTATAATTAATGACATGGGGGTTTCACATTGCATATAAAATGTTGGGTCTCACATTATAAAATGATTAACATTTTTTGGCACAGTAATGTTACCAAAATTACCCTCCATGATCCCTTTACCACTTGAACCTTATATTTTAATGAGAATTGAGTTCACCTCCCTTCATTATTTTTTCATTTTGTGTGCATTTTATGCTTGTTGATCTTTGTATGTGGATTACCTTAGTCCCTTTCATTTTTGTCCATTCCCAAGACCTCTATGCAAATCTTGGAATTCAATTACAAGTCATATTTTATGTGAATTTGGTTATCTGTATGCATTATTTGTGGACCATTTTTCATCCCTCTCAGTTCTATGTTGTGTTCCCATGCCTCTATATGAAACACTTATGCAATTTAAGTGCCCATTTTGGATTTTGTTTGATATTTCATTATTATCTATAATTTGTAGTGTGTTCTTCAAAGCCTGTAGAGTGGATTTATCTAGTCTTAGTGCATCACCATTTTATATTTCATCATTCCTCCTCTCTTTTCACCCTCAAAAGTTTTAGACTTAGGATTAGTTGTATATTTCCTTTAAGCTCTTTTAGGCTTACATGTTGATCCTAAATTAGCTACATCTAGATTATAAGGAAGCCAACCTTCTCTGGACATACACCCCAAGGAGAACAAGGGTCCCACAACCTTGGGGATGTTCCCATTATTCCAATAAACTAATTCTTACAATTCAATGGGTGTACATTTTGAGTGATAATATGCTCAATGTGTCATTTATTGGTTTTCACACTTTTCACACTAATTAGAAATCCTTTCATATTTTCAAATAAGTAGTTTTTTAGCCTACCACCCTTTTAGGTTTTTAATATACTAGTTTAAATAAGTGGCCACCTTTTATGGGTTATCAAATAACATTTCCCTAATCTTAGTATTTAAGGCCATCCTACTAGAGTATATAAAAAAATGTTAAAATTTAAAAATTTAAAGTGTGCATAGTAATTACTAAGTAGGTGGTGGAATGATCTAAGTTAGCCACACCATATGTTATTATGATGTTGATTCTACTTGAAGTTTGAAAGATTAAATTGGTATTGTAAAATCTATTGGTGGAAGTTGTGGTTTTTATTATATCATTGGCTAATAACTTATGGTAGTCTTCCTCTGATAGATCACATGTTAAAGATATTAAAGAGGAATAAATTAGGGATCATAAATAAGTTGTGTGATGGATTTATACAATTGTGATAAATCTTGACTAAATATTTTCCAACTAGTGAGAACTTCCCAAACCATAGTGAGTAATGTGTACAGTGAGACTTAAGACACCATCAAATTTTAAATATCTTCATCTTATATGATGGTGATGAGTGCCATATAATTTGACACTTTGACTTGGATGTCTTAGGAGAGCTCCTCCAACTGATTTGCATGCCTCTACATTTGAATACCAATAAATGTGTTACATAGAATCTCATTTTACTAGGTTTGTAACTTCTGCATGACATTATCACCTAACTCAAAAAAAATATTGATGTACTATCCATTTATGTAGAGGTAGTCAAATGTTCTTGCATCAAAGACTTATCTTTATCTACCTTATCAAACTCTAGCTTAGCCTTAGATAATGAATTAGTGATATGACAATTCCAATTAAGCATGCCTTAGGTGATTTATTTAGCTTGGACTACAGTTTTTTCTAAGACTTTCTCATATTCTTCTCTGAACTCACAAATTACTTTATTTATAATTTGATGCTCTTCCCTTGACTATGAATGGATTGTAGCTTCTACACAACAATCCAGTCTTTTATTATCTAAGAAAAGAGGGATGATAATTTCTTTTCTTCTAACATGACTTGGTCACCCAACACTTGGGTGACCAACACAAGGTAAGTGTTATTGATGAGCTGGTGCACATTGGTGAAGCAAAGGTATAGGCTTGTGTTGTTCTCCCATAGTTGTAAGACTTCTTTCTTAAAGGTTGAAGCCTTAAGTGCTATAAATTCATGAAAAGTAGTTGTGCCTTCAATGTTTTTTGTTAGCATAAGTTATTAAACATCAAGATATGCTTCATGTACTATTTTATCCAGAGACATAGTAGAATTTGCATACAAGATAGGTACCTTCTTGATTTTCTCCATGTAAAGAGAAATGGTTTGTTAGGAATAGCTATTACATTGAGGGATTTACCATGAGGTAAATAGTTATTTTAGTTATTTACTATAAAGTATTTAATAATTATGGTTTATTAAATTAGTAATTAATATATTATTATAGTAATAATAATATATTTTTTATACCTATAAGTCTAATAACGGGTATATGGTTATTAGTCCTTCCTATTATTTAAGAAGTTGTTTTACCTATATAATAGCCATTGTATTACATAATTATAAGAGTGTGATAATTAATGAATATATTACAAAATATTGTGTGTTAAAAGAATCTAATATGTTCATCTCTCTTCATTATTCAGCTGCATGCATTAATTCTATGTTAATCTCTTCAATTACCTATCATTGGTATCAGAGCAGGTAGATCATGTGATGGATCAATGATTTGTTTCTAGGGGTAGTGAGTATGTTTTTAATTGCCCCAGCTAATATAATTACTTTTTAAGTTCATGCATATTTTTTAATGTGCATAGTTTAATCTATTATGTGAGAATTTTTCTAAGCATTTTTTAGATTTCTATCAGTGTATGTGAAATAACACTAAAACTATGTTCAACACATTCTGAACAGAGAAAGAGCAAATAAAATCTATACATTGGTATTTGACTCAACATTGGTCTACTTTCATCACTTCTACTATTAGCACCATTCATGTAATGAATCTATTTATGATCAAATTATATTGAAGGAGATCTATATAGGTTTTGACAAACTTGAATCCATTTTAAGGAACTTTTCATTGACTTGTCTATGCCAAGATCAATCCCAGATCTATGATGCCTATCTTGAAACACTCAACACATGGTGCCTTAGACTCACCACTCTTCATTTATTTAGATGAAATTTTATGTTATTAATAAGCTTGCATAAGTCATGATTCTGAGCTCAAATAGATCCTAGATCAATCATGCATAGGGATATATATTTTGTCAATGAACCCACAATGAGCCCTCTCTCTCTCTCTCTCTCTCTCTCTCTCTCTCTCTCTCTCTCTCTCTCTCTCTCTCTCTCTCTCTCTCTCTCTCTCTCTCTCTCTCTCTCTCTCTCTCTCTCTCTCTCTCTCTCTCTCTCTCTCTTCTAATTGGCATGAGCTTATGATCACTATTTAATTATGAATAGTAAAGCATCACCAATTCTTCTTGACAGTGAGATTCACTCAAGCAGACTCGATCTAACCATATGTCATACTTCCCCATGCAAAGTTTAGTATAAAATTTTATCCAACATAGAACTTAT